>OZJO01007648.1:0-26454 GCA_900406225.1 Acrobeloides nanus
AATATCAACGATAATTGCTCCTAAAATACCTCCTTGTGATCCAGCAGGGCCAGTTTCTGGCTAAAAACATTTATAAGCACTAAAGATTTGGGTTTACCATATAAGGTTCAAAAGTTGCGCTAGCTAAATATCCACCTATTCCAGAGAGAATGTATATCATCGACAACCTGAGCCAACCTATCATGATTTCGAATTTCCGCATGATGGTAAATTGTAAAAATACGGTTATCAACAATCGAATAATTCTAAAAAGTTCCTTGATCTAAGTGCTTTCAAATAGTGCTTTCGGCGCTATTTGAGCGCCGTTCTCCTTTATCTCTTTTCCTTTCACTCTTCTTTCTCTCTTCTCTTTTCTCCCTTCTACCTTCCTCCCTTCTCAAACCCTATTTTTCCTTTTAAAAAATTTAGCATTTTTTGAAAAAAGTCATAATGTTAACATTTTCAACATAGGGTACCCCCTCAGTGTAGGGGAACCTTGTGAGGTCAAAATTCACAAATTCCTTCAAATTCGTGTTCCCCAAATCCGAAAACCACGAGTACAAATAATCAGCCGATGGGGAACTTGTTGAAAATTCAATTTTTTGACCCCTAGGTTTTTTATATCCCCTTTCGAAAGAACACCTCGTGAGGTAAAAATTGAACAATTCTTTCGGAATTGTGTTCCCCATATACAAAAAATCCCCGAGTACACAAAATTAGCCGATTTGGAGCAGAGATGGGACAAAATCCGTAATTACGGATTAGGAATTACGGAAATTTTAGAATTTTTAGTGGTTACGTATTACGGAATTTTTGGTCCCGTAATTACGTTACGGATTACAATTACGGAATAAATTTCATTACGACCCACCACCGATTTGTAAAAAAAATGAAATTTGCATATTTTGGTCCCTTTTTGGGAAGGGGTACCGTAGACTATTTAAATGATTTTTCTCGGGAAAGTGTTGTTCTACAAAGTTGTTCACATAAAATTTCACGTGAATTAAAAAAAAGGAAAAAAAGTTAGCCCGAACAGGCAGACAAACATTTCTTCCTTAAAGAGATTAATAAGAATTAGTTGATGATTGTGATTAAACTTACCCGGCATGTATAAATAGTGGAAGGAAAAAGCGATAAAATTGATCTGGTTGATTCGTTATCATAAATTGTGTCATTCCACAGATGTCATTCAAGCAATCGACCTAAAATAAGTTAGAAAATAAAATGTTACAGTAGCGGAAAAAAAAAGTGTTCCACTCCCAAAATTGCATGTTTTCAACGATTATTCAACGATTTATTGTCGAAATTTTTATTATTTCGATATTTCTTGAAAATCTACTGCATTTTCAGCCAGAATAATGTCATACAAGCATAAATCTGAGGAAATCAAGAAGCTGATCGTGGAGGCGAAGCAAAACAAGTTATATTTCAGAAAACATGAAATTTTGGGGGTGAAACACTTTTTTCCGCTACTGTACTTTAAAGGGGGGGGGGTATTTTTTACGGCTTAATCTCAGAAAAAAATTTTATCCTAATTTTTTGTGCAAAATGACATATCTAGGGGTAATTTTATGCGAGAAATCGATTCCGCTCGTTCCCGAAGCATGAAAACGCTTCCTTGATTTAGGGAATGGGGTGGGTGTATTGAAGCAAAAATCAAACATTTTTGGATTTTTATAAGAAAACCGTCGACTTTTAGATTTTTCTAGGCGGGAAATCGATTGCGCGCACTCCTGAACCGTGAAAGCGCTTCCTTGACCATGTTTCAGGGACTGTAAATGGTTTTCTCATAAAAATCCGAAAACGTTTGATTTTCACATCAATACACCGATTCTTGCCCTGAATCAGGGTCAAGGAAGCGTTTTCATGCTTCGGGAATGCGCGGCATCGATTTCTCGCAAAAATTACCCCTAGATATGTCAGTTTGAATAAAAATTAGGAAAAAATTTTTCGGAGATTAAGCCGTAAAAAATACGGGGAGAGGGGGTATTAAAATAAAAATGGATTTTGTTAATAGAACTATTTCAGATAACCTATTTAAATTTTATTCAAATCTACTTGAGAGCATAGAGTAGCGTTATCATGATAATATCCACGCACAAAGTCGCAATATTCTTTAGTGGTGATGCGGCATTGGCCTTGCATTTGAATACAACATGGCCTTCCAACAATTTCGCAATGCATGTGCGTTGCTTTAGGTGGAATAAAAGGCCTTTTTTCCTCGCAAATCTAACAACGTTATAAAGGATAACAAGAAAAGGTTACCGGCCAAAGAGAAATGTTATCACTCCATTTATTAGGTGATATCGATCGTGGTTTATCACAATAATCTGGATCTTGGCCACAAACTGCTCTAATAGCATGCCCTGATGGAGAACTATTTGTATATCTCATAAATGAGGCAAATTGCTTCTGTAAAAGAAATTTTATTGCAAAAATTTGTACTTTCAATTGAACACCAAAAATTGTAGAAAATTTACCGGACATTCTGACGTTTGATAACAACCATCTATCCCAATACAACATCCCGTATCTGATTCTAGCTGTCGATCCTCAAATATTCGCCCGTAAATTTGTCGATCATGTCTCATACAAGGAGTATATTTAGCACCCATATGGACCAAATCAGCCTAATTAAGATGTATAAATTGTGCTTTTTTAAATTTAAAAAAATTAAAGAGACGATATCTTAAAATATAGTAGAAGTCATGAAGAGTCCAACAACACCAAAACCATTTCATATGGAGCTATGGTTTGGAGTTATGATTTTTTGAAGTTTACCCTATATTTTGCAAAGCATAACCCCGTATCTCAGTATGGTTAAGTCGGATCAAAAAACGGACTTCAAATTCGTATTTTTCGACCCCAAAAACGGGGGTATGACATGTTTTAAAATATTTTTAAACAACTTTTTTACTACGGTCACTTTCGGTTCGAAATTTCGAGATATCGTCTCTGAATACTTACAAAACTTGGCCCAAGCCAATAATTATTTTGTTCCCATGTCACAATATGCACGGTAGATAGCGATGTAGCTAAAACATCGCCAGATCTTTCCACAACACCATTTATACTCGAACCAAAATCAGTACCAATGCCATAAACGAACAAATAGTAAATACATAGAAATATTTGAATAGTTGTAATATACCAAGTAAAGTAGGGACTAAAAATTCAAAAATATAATTTTGGTTGTCTAAAAAATTTAACAATAGTAGGGCAATTTGTGATGTTCGTAGCATTTTGATCAGAATTTCATGCTGATTCAGAAAATCAAAAGCTTTTTTGAAAAAAAGTGTATCACATGTGTATCATCTTGTCAGGGGTTCCCTTTGGTTTTAGCCGTTGTTGGGGTTTTTGGCCCAGATCTCGGTGAAAAAATTTCGATGGTACCCCTGACAAGATGATGCCCTAGATACATGTGGCACAACTTTTTTCAAAAAAGCTTTTGATATTCTGAATCAGCATGAAATTCTTCTCAAAACGCTACCAACATCACAAACCGCCCTGCTATTGTTAAATAAAAAATTTATCTACCGATAATCATAAGATTCGTTTTCTAGCTGGTGAGATATTTTAGTTTCTATATCCTTTTCCTTTTTGTGTAAGCCATAAATAGGCAAAGCTTGTTTCCGTTTTCTTTTCTTTGGCTCTCCAGATCCATGAAAGAACTAAACTTTTTAAAATATAGTCAAACCTCCCTATTATGACACTCCTCCGGGGAGCGGGGTCATAAAACGGAAATTTCAGGGGGGGGGGTCATAAAACGGAGGTGTCATAATAGGGAGGTTTGACTGTAGTTAAAAAAAAATTTACTCGACTCAATGATGTCCTGATCGTTCTTGGTCTGGAGATTGAAGTTCTTACATAACGTTGCAGTTTTTGAAGGTTAGACATAGATGGTTGTACTACTATACTTTTTTCTTTTTCTTTCAACTTTTCTCTCAAACCAGAAATTCTATTTAAGCCGTTTGCCTCTACTGTGCTTTGTGATTGGGCCCTTTTCGGTGTCTAAGATTCTTTAAAAATATTACTTCTTCTATATTTACTTTAATTTGTATCCCATCAACAGTATATTCATTGGGCATTGGAGGTCTATCAGATGTACGAGTTTTTATTGTCATTTCTTTAGAATGCACTGGAGTTCTAGTATAGTATCTTTGCATATATTCTTCTTCGGCAGTTATCTCTTTGATATCAGGAGTAGGAGGACAGACGTCTGCTGGTAACTTGATAGGAAAAGGGGCAGGCTGCATCGGAGTTGGCTGCCTCGGAGTTGGCATTTTAAACCGAGTTTCAGCTTAAATTTTTTATCTTATACATTAAACGTGTAATGTGTGTATATGTGTGTTTGCCCCACAGATCTCGGGAACGCTTGATTTAAACTGATAGTGCCATTGAAAAAAGTTGTAGGGATAATGAGATAAGACGATTAACGCCAAAATCATCGAAATCGGAGACAAAAAATTTTCATTTTTTGTATATTAATAATATATTAATAATAATTAATCCTTTTTTCCCTCCAAAAAGTATTAGTAATAACTAATCCAATTTTACAACAAAAAAATACATAACCTCCAAAACATTCACCATAATTCTCCATGACACCGTTACCCCAAAACCTTCCCACAAAAAATTGAAAATTTTCAAACGACTCCAAATCCTTTAAAACCTTCACAAACATCCCCTAAGATCACCAGAAACAACTTTATTTCTGACCATCACCCTCCAAACTTTCACCATAATTCCCCGCTGCAGCGTCACACATACACCATCACCAAAATACTATAAAGGATTATCGAACCTTCAAATTCCTCAGGACCAGGTGTTCCGAATTGGAATATTGGTTTGCTACGTACTGAAGGCGTTATATCAAAAAATACTTCATCGTCTATTATAGACATGGCAGAAGGCATAGGGGTTCTTCCCTAAATTTAAAATAATATTAGGTTGTTCCAAAAGTTCATGCACTTTTTTGAAATCCTTTGTCGCAATTTTTGAAATCCTTTTTTAATTTGAAGTCAAATCTTTCGAATTTTGTATTTGTGAGTTTTTTTGATATGGGAACTCTAATCTGAAGAAATTTTTTTGTATTTTGATCACTAGAAGTTTCCCTTACGAGGGGTATTTCCTAAAAAATGCTCAAAAATTCGTATTCACTGAATCAGGATCATGCAAGCCTTTCATGACTCGGCAATGCTCGCAATCGATTCCCCTAATAAAAAAACTTTAGATAGGTCGAAAATTTCGTCAAAAATCGACTTTAATAACCAAATATCAACATTTTTCTTATTAGGTTACATATTTGAAAACTCAGCTCTTTTTGAAAAGTCTGTATATTGACATGAAAACTTACATGTGCATTACGCTCAAAAAGATTAATTGGATAGTATTCAGCAACCAATCTTGCCTAATATTTAAACAATTTTGTCGAAAAAGGATTTCTGGAGCTCTATATATTGATTCTAACGGATCTAGGAACTTCCACAACGGGGTTCAAAACGACATACGGAACTTCCACAACGAAAAAAGCGGAACTTCCACAAAGATCTTCACGGGAAAGTGGAAAAAATCGACCGTTATGGAAGTTCCTAGAGCGATTCTAACAAAGTACACGAACTTTCAGAACAATCCAATATGTATAGAAAATAACGGCAAAATGTTTATGTATTTTTAGGTTTGTCCATAAACATTTTGCCACTCCTCTATGCTTTATTTTTACTTGTGCTCGCATTTTTGTGTCGATTGGTAAAATTTTAGGCACTTCTTTTGTAGAATCAAAGTGAACTCTTGCAGTAGCCAATGGAAGATGTGTAGGCCTTTGAGCTGAACCAGATTCTATTGTTTCTTCTTTCTCAATATCCTAAGTTATTTAAAAATCGACCGTTATGGAAGTTCCGTAATAATGTAAATTTGTTCAAAATTTCAAAAAATTACCTCTTGATCGATTCTCTCAGCTCTTGATAGTTTCGGTTTAGCTTTTCTTGATTTCTAAAAACAATAAAGAATTAATAAATAAGAAAATATATCCATACATCCGATTCCGTTGATTCTTTAATATTTTGTTCTTCTATACTAGATGTCGGAGGAAATTCCTCTTCTGAAATGTGACGCTCACGTGTTGGTACACTTCTATATAAACGACTTTGCTCTATAATGTGCATTTTTAAAAATATTATAGTCTGTTTCCGGATGAGTGCCAGAAAAAGTTGGTCGGCGAACGCAGGAGCAAGTGGCGGAAAATTCATCTTTGTAAACGAAAATTTAAATAGAATAAGGGTAATACAATATCTTGAACGAAGAATATTCATTTTCCGTTTGGTATAAATTTTATTTTTATTGAATCAAAAAAAGTTGCTATAGAAGCCCCCTTAAAAATACAAGAATTTTCGATTTTAACCTCAGTGAGACCATATATTGATAGAGTTCCTTCTAACAAAAAATCATCCTAAACTGCCATGTCAAAACATATGTCAAAATGAATTTTATGTTAAAGAGCACCAAAAAATACATCGAAAAATGTGAAAAATTTTTATCCATGAGACACCTCTATGGGTCGGGAGCCTAAAATGGGTTATTTTGGGCCATTTTTGGGGTCTGAAAGATAGCCTCATAACTTTTTATGGTTAAAAGCTTTTTCAATAATTCTTGTTGCATCTGCTAGGGGGTGAAAAGACGCAAATTAAGATATATTAGCTTTGGCATCAAACCTTTGTCTTCATAGCCAAAAACGCTTTACAAAAATGACACGATTTTCCCTAGGAAAAATGGAACTTTCGAGGGTCTAAATTTGACTTTTTGGTGCTCTTTAACATAAAATTCATTTTGACATAGGCTTTAACCTAACAGTTCAGGATGGTTCCTTGTAAGATCAAAACCAGACAATAGCAATAGGCAACATTATTTCATATAATTTTAATGGAATTTGCTATGACAACTTGTTTATTGATTCGATAAAAAGTAAATTTTGGACTAGCGGGGATCAAATTCTCTCCGATAAAAAATTTTTGCACCGCTTGCTCTTATATCGCGAGTTTCTTTTTTTCTTGGTGAGAAATGCCCTATACAAAAATTTACTTGAAAATTCAGTTGGGCCTAACTCAGCGAAATCTTCACTCTCTGTGCCTTCATATGGGGTAATAGCTCCACTTCTTGGGAAACTACATGTAGGAAGTAGCGAATGTCGTTGATTTCTTATGGATATATATGGTCCTGCACTATATGGTGCTTCTTCTGGTGTTTTTTCTCCAATACGTCTTCTACGAGAGCGTCTAAATGCATTTCTACAGAAATTTATTTGATAACATTCAAAATTTACCCTTGTACAAAGGAACTGAACGTATCATACGCCATTTTTGCAACACTATCTCTTCTTTCAAGTCTCGGTTGCCCTGCACGAGAAGATCGGCTATCAATTGAATGAGCTCTTGATGATCGCGATATCTAAAAATTATTCATTAACCCGTTTTTGCCCATATGAGACTTGTCTACATAAATAATCTATTATATTTCCTCTTTGTAATTTTTTACATTTTGATCCCGTACTCAATATAATTTATGCATGATTAGGTGTAAAATAAAGATACCTGATCTGACGATTTTTCAGATCCTCTATCTGATACATCGCTAACAGTTTGAACACCGGAAAATAGATCTGTAAGTGCATCAATACCTAAAAATTTGTTACTTTTTTTTATTTGTTGTTATATACCGATTTTTGGCTCTTGATTTAATTTATTTTCTACTAATTCTGGTTTAACACCATATTGTTTTAGATGCCTAAAACGGCGTTGCTGCCATTTTTGTTCTTCAGCAGATCGTACTGGCATTTCTACTCTAGTACTTTCTTCATCGGGCAAACTTTCTGGCAATACACCAAAAAATTTTGCGGTTTCATGAGAAATTTTTTCTTTTATGCTTTGTGTTCTTGTTAGTGGCGGTCTACTTCGAACTCTCATCTAAGTATTCTCTAATGTTATTTTGAATTCTATGAGCTTACCATTTGCGCTGGAGACGAAGAACTTTGCAATAAAGATGTCGGCCTGGGTTGTAGATTTGGAGGAGATTGCATTTCAGTAAACTTTGTCAAAATACATGGACTGTCTTCTGTTACAACCGCATCCGATGTTGGCTTTTCATCTGCCATAGTTCCAGTCTAAATGATACAGGATGGCCCAGAAAAAAGTGGATTTTTTGAGATTTTATGTTTGCCGAAAAATTGCATTTTCTCGGGTAAAATATTGTCTTTTTGCCCATTCTTTTTTAAACACATAGAGAATTTGATTTTCTGGCAGTGTGAAACTTGCAGACGGACTTTTGCAGACAGGGCATTTGCGGACGGACTTTTGCGGACGTGACATTTGCGGATTTATTTTAAGTTTAAAAAAAACCGGAGGCTTTTTTAAAAAACGTAAAATAAATCCGCAAATATCACATCCGCAAATGTCACAGCCGCAAAAGTCCGCCCGCAAATGTCCCGTCAGCAAAAGTCCGTCTACAAATGTCCCGTCAGCAAAAGTTCGTCCGCAAGTTTCACACTGCCGATTTTCTACGTTTAAAAAAAAAGAATTATGTCAAAAGACAATATTTACCCGAGAAAATGCAATTTTTCTGCAAACATAAAATCTAAAAAAATCCACTTTTTTCTGGGCCACCACACGTGTACAAGTGGGTCTTCGAAAATCCGATCCGATTGCACGACCCCGTTATTGCACGACTAAAAAAAAGGTCGCGCTTCGCGAAAAGTGTCGTTCATGGCCGCGCGTCGCGAAAAGTGTCGTTCATGGCCGCGCGTCATGCACGACCCCTCCTCTCAACCCCTTGTGCTATGCACGACACCCTCTCAACCCCTTGCGCTATGCACGACTCCGGGTCTTCGTTCGAAGACCCGCTGTACATGTGTGTGGGCCACCCTGTATAAATAATTTTTTAAATTCATTTTTTAAACGTTATAAAGTCTGTTTTTTCGCAAATACCCAGTTGTGGATTTTTGAAAAACTTGATTTCAAATCTTTTCGTTTCAATACTTAAAAAAATTTGCATTCAGGCAATTATAGTAATACTTTTTGAACAAATTTTGACCAAAATTAACGCAATTTTCAAAATGCCTCTCCTCTGCTCTAGTAAATCCATTTTCTATGATCTTGGGCTTAAAAAATTCCTCAGAACCTATATTTCAACAATGCGGACTGCTTTTTTTGAAAATTGCATTAATTTTTGTCAAAATTCGTTCAAAAAGTATTACTAAAATTGCCTGAATGCAAGTTTTTTAAGTATTGAAACGAAAGGATTTGAAATCGAATTTTTCAAAAATCCGCAACTGGGTATTTGCGAAAAACAGACTTTAAATAACTTTAGTGATTATATTATGAAATTTGTGTTTGCATAAATTTGCATATAACGAAACGAATGAAATTACTATAGCGGTATTTAGTGAATGCTTTAAAATTCGCGCTATTAAAGTATGAGTTGTGATTATTTGTCATTTGAATTTATTTTTCAAAGTTGTCACTGACCAGTACCGGAATTTGTTTAAGCAATGTTCAAGTGTTTTGAAATGGATGTCGAAATAGCTTTTTATAATCTTTTTTATATTAAAGGGGAATGCACGCCCAGTACGCTTCTCGAAAAAAATTTTTTCTCCAAATTGGATGATTTTTGGTACTAAGGAGTTTTCGTGCACGAGAAATCGATTGGCACAAGTCCCGATTTTTGAAAAATTTTTCATGACCCCCTATCGGGGCAATGGTGAAAACATATAACATGTTTTTGAAAACATTTAACATGTTTTCACTTTTTGTCGAAACTTGCTACACATTATAGCTTATTTTGTAGATCTTGGTCTAAATAACAACTTTTGTGATGGTGTATAGCAAGTTGTTTTGAAATTTTTTTTAAAAATCGAAATATGTAACAAGATTTTGAAACATGTTACATGTTTTTATGACGCAAAACATGTAACATTTTTCAAAATCTTGCTAAATATTTCGATTTTTCTAATAAAATTTCAAAACAACTTGCTATACACCATCATAAAAGTTGTTATTTAGGCCAAGATCTACAAAATGAGCTATCATGTGTAACAAGTTTCGACAAAAAGTGAAAACATGTAACATGTTTTCACCACTGCCCTGATAGGGGGTCATGAAAATTTTTTCGGAACTCGAGACTTGTGCCAATCGATTTTTCGTGCCCGAAAACTCCTGTTACCAAAAATCAGCCAATTTGGAGAAAAAGTTTTTTTTAGAGAAGCGTTCTGGGCGTGCACCTCATTTTGACTAATGAAAGATAGTACCGGGGCTGAGCGCTCGCGGTTTCTCCGAATGACTCCGAGCGGCACTCCTCGAGATTTTACTCTAGAGTAAAATATATATAAAAATACAAAAAAGTGAAAAAAAATTTTTGTTTCCAATTTCGATGATTTTGGAATCAATCGTCATCTCTCAACTTCCTCCTACAACTTTTGTTTTAGTACACACGGTTTAAATCTAATGTTTCCAAGATTTTCTGACAGACACACAGACAGACAAACAAACATTACACGTTTATAGCAGTAGGGTAATAATTCTTTTTGTTAAATATTTTATGGAATTGGTATCTCTAAAAAATATTTTATGGAATTGGCACAATTTATCATTCCGCTCTTCTCTTCATCTATCGCTATGTCTCATTATAGGTCATTTCGTATCTCTAGTATCCATTCGTCTTTCGGTCCATAATTGGCGAGCAAGTTTCGCGCAGTTTGGAGAAAGTCGAACAGACTGACGTGTCTATCATTGAATGGTTTGACCTCTTCTCGCATTTTCTCTTATTCACCCAATTTTAACAATTTCATGTTTTCTTTTTTTACATTGCTCGATTTTCTGCTTTGCATCTGTTTTCGATTAATAGTTAAGAATTTTCTGGAATTTCTCGAATCTACATTTGTATCCAAACAAGAATCAATTCCGCTTTGTTTTTCGATTTAATGTTAAGAATCAAGAGAACGAGCGGCTTCGGCGCTCGGGCTAGGCCTTCAGCCTTGCTTCCGATTATGATCTACAAGGAGTTCAAAAAGTTTCTTGTATTTTTACATCAAATTTTTCTAAGCCTTATCTCCAGCTTATAGGGTGGTGGTGCAAAAAAAGTGGCAAAAATGGTCATTTTTGGGGGCATTTTTTCAAAAAAAAATTTTTCTAAAAACATCATTTTTAGGGGTAAAAATAGCTGAAAAACACGAATCCGGCGTCGAAAAAATTTTTTGACCCCCAAAATGGCAAAAAAGAGTGTTTTTTGAGCCCGAAAAAATGCCCCCAAAATGACCATTTTTGCCACTTTTTTTGCACCACCCTGTACAGCTTTTTTTATGCGGTTTTTTGCCAGTATATAAAAGTCAGGGGTGGGGAAATTTTTGGTATGGAGATTATTTTTTTCCGGTGCGTACTTTTTTGTCAGTGCTCAATTTCTTTCTGCACTCCCACAAGCCGATTTTGGCGATTTTTTCAGAAATTGGTGACCAATTCGGTCAAATCGCATCCTTTTTCAATAATTTCTTTTTTATTTCTGTAGCGCTCAACACAGTGCATTCGAATCTGTGGCCGATCATGAAATTTGACAAACCGTTGTCAAATTTCATCATCGCCACAGGATACACCGTGTTGGTAGAGGTGGGACCGACTCCTTAGAGGATGGATGGATAATTTTTGTGATGTTTTTCGTTAACTGAGATGGATGAATGAAATTTTGTCAAAATTATCTTGGTCCCCCTTATGATTTTTTCGCTAAATTTTAAGAATTTCCGGTGGACGAGTGATGAGGCGGGACAGTTCCCATTGAACATGTAATGCGTCAATTTAAAGAACCCGGGCTCGCAGGTTTGACGCTTTTTAGAAAATATGAAGCCGCTAGACACTGGTTGATGTCAATTTTGTCTTTACAAAAAAAGCATCATATAGTCAACTGCCGGCCACGGTATTCAATAAAACAATGAAAGTTCATTATTTTATCGATCCTCGTAACTGGCAATTTGACTATATAACATTTTTTGAAACGACCAAGTTGATATCAACCAGTGTCTAACGGTTTCATATTTTCTAACAAGCGTCAAACTGGGGGGGGGGGGGGGGGGGGGGGGGGGGGTAACTAGCCTTGTGCAAAAATATTTTAATTGTTACAGTCTTATATCTTTTCCTGGCATCTTATATCCTTTTTAGATTATTAAACTTGACAAAATGAAAAATATCTATATAATCATTTTTATTACACTATTTATAACTGTTTATGGGTCTCGATCAAAAAGTTTACTCAGTATTCATGAAGAAAATTGGGAAAAATTACTCAAAGGTGAATGGATGGTCGAGTTGTAAGTTTATCACATTTAATTTACGCAAAAAAAT
Source organism: Acrobeloides nanus (assembly GCA_900406225.1). Lineage (NCBI taxonomy): Eukaryota > Metazoa > Nematoda > Chromadorea > Rhabditida > Cephalobidae > Acrobeloides > Acrobeloides nanus. The sequence goes on from OZJO01007648.1 coordinate 12,354, forward strand.
TATTGAAGAAAATTGTTTATTATCATATTTTTTAGAATCACTAATTTTGTAAATTTTAATTAGCTTAAAAATAATTTTATAGCCATGCTCCTTGGTGTCCTGCATGTAAAGACCTTCAAAAGGCTTGGAACTCTTTCGCTGATTGGTCTAAAGATTTAAATATAAATGTAGCCGAAGTCGATGTAACTATTAATCCAGGATTGTCTGGACGTTTCCTTGTCACAGCACTTCCTACCATATATCAGTAAGCTCTAAGATATTCAGAAACAACGTCTTCCACGGCAAACTAAATTTGCAAAAAAGTTCTGATAGAATAGTGATGCGGCCATCAAAACAATATTGTCGATTTTTTCAGCATAAATTTTAAAAAAATTTTTCATAAAAAGTGACCAAGGAAAAAGTTGTGGGGCTTTTTAAAAACTAACAGAATATATTTGCCATGGCTAAAAAAGTGGATCATGTCAAATTTTCGAAGAAAAATAAAATACAGGGTGTGCTTAAAAAACGTATCCCCTTATCGAACAGATTTCCCGTGAGTTTTGATCAAGGAGTTAGGGGGTGGGGCATAGGTTCACAAGTAGAGGGGATACGTATCCTAAGTACGACATGTTTTTGACCTTTTTTTGGTCGCCAAACGTAAAAATGTCGTATTTTTGGTAAGAAACATGTAAATTTTGGTAAACAACATGTCGTCTCGGGTCAAAATACGACATGTTTTCGCATTTTTGCCCCAAATACGACGACATAGGGGGGGGGGACAGCCCCCTTGTGCACCTATGGGGTGGGGTAATTTTGTCCAAGAAATAGATCGCGAGCATTTTCAAAGCATGAAAAAAGCTTACTCTGATTCAGGTAATTTTCGCTTCAAGACACCTATATTTCCTGCTTTAGGATCAAGGGAGCTATTTTGGATTCTTTTCTAAAAATCATCACTAGACAATTTTATATGGGAAATCGATTGTGCGCATTTCCGAGCTACAAAAATACTTCCCTGAATTTCATCGCATAAAATTGCCATTTAGTGATGATTATAAACAAATCCAAAATATCTCTCTTATCCTGAATCGGGAACAATAGATGTATTGAAGCGAAAATCGACTGAATCAGAGTATATTTTTCGTGCTTGAATGCGAAATGCACGCAATTTATTTCTCGCACGAAATCTCCCCCCCCCCTCGAAAGCTCTCATCAAAACGGGTTGTGACCCGAGCGGCTTTTGGTTTATGCTTGATAGGTTTTTTAAAAGCAACTTTTTGTTTACAGATCATTTTTATTCCAAAAACATTTTTTGTAAATTAAACACTGTATTTACTAAATTTGAATTTCAGCGTTAAAGAAGGTGTATTCCGTCAATATACTGGTCCAAGAGATAAGAATGACTTCATAACGTTTATTGAAGAAAAGAAGTGGTCTTTGATTGATCCTGTTCCATCATATAAACGGCCTGATAGTCCACAGTAACTGTCTAAGTTAATATGAAAAATAAATATCAACTTTCAGGATGGCTGTAGTTGCAGTATTTTTCAAACTTTCTATGGCTGTTAGAGATCTACATAATCATTTGGTTGAAAACGTTGGTATTCCTTCATGGGCTTCTTATTCTATGTTTGCTGGCGTTACATTGGCTTTAGGCTGCGTTCTTGGTTTCTTTATTGTTTGTATAATCGATTATTGCTTCCCAACGGGATCAGCTGCAGCTAGAAAACTAGAAGCTAAGAAGAAAGAGGCTCAGCAAAAGAAAGGCAAGGATAATAAAGAAAAGGAATCTAAGAAAGAGAAGGAATCCACTTCGCAAGACGGTAAACTAAAATATTGATTTCAATTTTAGATTTCAATTTTAGAAAATTCTTCTGATGAAAGTCAAAAGTCAAATAAGGCGGAAAAGTCTCCAGCTCCTGCTAAGAAAAACGAAAGCAAGAAATCTAAATAATGTTTCAAAAATAAAATCAATTAGGCATCTATTAAAAAATCTTCCCCAGTTTTCTTCTATTATCAAATCTAAACATTCTTTACAAGTGCACTTCACTTAAACTACGTGTTGTTTGTACAGTTATTACTAATGCCAGTGGTCGCTATTCCATAAACTTATTTACAGGGTGACTAAAAAAACGCACTTTTGAGAATTTTCGAGCAATTTGTTGCAAAAAATTTTTCCAAGAAGGCTCTAAGGGGGTTTTTCGACTCTAGCAAAATTACAAACGCAAAATTGGAAACGCAAAAATTTCTTCGTTGTCTGTCAAACTTATCAAAGAGAAAAAACTTAGTGAAAAGACCCTTTTGCTGATTCGGATTCAGCAAAAGGGTCTTTTCACTAAGTTTTTTCTCTTTGATAAGTTTGACAGAAAGCCAGACTACGAAGAAATTTTTGCGTTTCCAATTTTGCGCGGTTGTAACTTTTTTGCGTTTCCAATTTTGCTAGAGCCGGTTTTTCTATCCGAAAAATCGTTTGCGCGCATTGAAAAATCTTGAAAACGCTTCCCCAACAATGAAATAGTACAAAAAACCAGAATTTTTCGTTTGTTTTCAAATTTTCTAATATTCTGTAAATCGTTACAATAAGGGTCGCCACAAGCACGGCACAAGTTATCGTACGAAGTCATCGTACGATCGTAAAATTAACGTAAAAGTACGACGAAATCGCCACAAGCTTTCGTACGATCGTACGACGCAGTATGATGGCATCGTACGAAATTCCTAAGATAGCTTGTGGCGATTTCATCGTACCTTTATGTTAATTTTACGATAGCACGATGATTTGGTACGATAGCTTGTGGCGACCCTAATAGTTTTATTGAAATCAGGATTTTTGCAACAATTTATAAAATACGAGTTAGTTTTTCGTACGATTTCATGGTCAGCGAAGCGTTTTCAAGATTTTTTAATGCACGAAAACAATGTCTCTCATAAAAAAACCCCCTAGGATTATTTTGAAAAAAATTTTTTCAAAAAATTGCTCGAAAATTCGCAAAAGTACGGTTTTTTTAGCCACCTTGTACTTTAGCTTCGTTTTTATTTTTTTAAATCTACAAGATTTCAAATTTTTGTCACGTAAATTCGGTGCTCAGTGCGATCTATTGCTTCATTTTCATTATATTTTGTTCGTTTTCTTTTCACGGGAATAAAAGTTTTATTGATCATGTTTTTAATCGATTATAAACTGAAGACCGAGCGCTTTCGGCGCTCATCTCACTTTCGAGTGCTCCGAGCGCCGCAGGCGCTCACGATTGATTCGTTTTTATATGTACCTATAGATATATTGTTTTATCACTTTATTTCTAAAAGTACATAATTGAGTGCCTTATTCCATTTAAATTTCGAAACGATTGATGAAACATTAGAAATTATGTACCTATAGATAGAGATCGGCACGTTTAACGAGTTTGGCAAAAAACTTGAATCACGAAAATGTGTCGCTTTTTTAAACAATGTAAAAATTGTTTTATCGAGATTCTCAAATTTTTTCTTGATAAAACGCTTCAAACTATGATATTATTGAAAGTTACGCACATTAATTTTTTATATATAAGAAGATTGTATTCAGAGATCTATGGATGTCAAGGATAAAACTAAATCTAAACTATGTCTTAATGCATTTTTATATCATTTTTATTTTGTTGGCTTTTTGAAGAGTTTTATTTATTTTGCCTTGTTATTTATTTATGATGTTTTATATAAAATAAATGAATCATTATACATTCTACTTATCAGTTTTATCCTTAATACCTAGCTATGTTTTGTAATACAAAATATAGCATGCTTATTTTTAAGTAATGATGGGGAATAGTACGAGTAATGACAATCAAGATGAAGAAACAAATCAGGATTTGTAAGTTTTTATTTTAAATAGCGTGAAAAACTTCTGAACTTCGAATTTCCACGAGAGACCATATTTTTCAAAAAACCGGGACCGGGGAGACGAGTTGACTGGGGTTGGCCCAAAAACCCGAGGGACCGAAGATCCACGGTTGTGGTCCCGCCCGATTTGAGCTCTAATTTCCATACGGCACTCATGGAGAGCGTTTGGAATTATATTAACAAAAACTTTTGCAAAAGTTTTCGGACCCGACCAGGATTCGAACCCGGACTTCCTATTTATTAATTAACGGGCATCAGTTGTAGGTCTCGGTAGCACAATGGTAGTGCACTTGGACTGTAGCCAGGAGGTCCGGGTTTGAGTCCCGGTTGTGTCCGAAAACTTTTGCCCAATTTCATATTACCTGTATTTCCACGTTCTCGGAATAATCCGAGCTTCAAAAAATGAAAAACTTTTGCTTTAACCAATTTAGGATTAACAAGCGTCGAGTTCGTGATTCACGTCTATATGTAGAAATTCGTCCTAATCAATGGCCTATTGTATATTCGCATAAATACAACATTGGATTCTTTGGTATAGAAAAATTACATCCATTTGATTCAAAAAAATGGGGCAACGTTTTTAATTTTCTTAAAGGTATTTTGTTTAAAAAACTAATTTGACATATTTTTTAGAAGCTGGTATGTTAGCCGAAGACTCTGTAATAGAACCCATAGAAGCTACCCGCGAAGACTTGTTAGTTGTACATACAAAATGTTATTTACATAGCCTGTGTGTGCCTTGTGAAGTGGCAAGAATTATGGAAGTCCCACCAGTTGCATGTCTACCATCCTGCTTAATAGATCATTTTGCCTTGAAACCAATGAGGTGGGTTTATTTTAATGCATATCAAATTTTATTTTTCTAGATTTCAAACTGGTGGTACAATTATTGCAGCACGTTTAGCATTGGAGAAAAATTGGTCTATTAACATTGGTGGCGGTTTTCATCATGCTTGTTCAAACAAAGTTTGAATCTTTATTATTTATAATGTAACTGAACGCCTACGGCGCTCTTAAGCAAACATAGTGTGCTTTTTGAAGATTTTAATCGGTCTTCGGGATTTCTCTCCGCGTATGAGCTCTCTAAGTATCCCAGCAATCGATTCGCAGCCTAGAAAAACCCCTAGACAGCCGGATTTCCGACGAAAATTCGAACTTTGGTTAATTTTCGCTTCAATACACCCATCCATTTCCCTGAATCAGGATCAGGGAAGCATTTTCATGATTCGATAATGCGCACAATCGATTCCTCGCATCGACACCTCTGTCACGAGGGTATTCTCGTGACAGAGGTGTCGATCGTCTTCTCTCATACATTAGTAACGTTTGTTACAATTTAAATTAAACATATCGGAGATAGCACAGACACCAAAATAAACAAAACTACTATTATATAGTAAGATCTGTCCATTTGATAAGTTTAGGGCGGTGGATTTTGTGTATATGCGGATATTTCCTTGGCTTTACAATTTTTATTTTTGGAGAACCGTATAAAATCGGCCATGATTGTTGATTTAGATGCACATCAAGTTAGTTTCAAGTTTTTTTCCAAATTTATATTTTAGGGAAATGGTCATGAAAGAGATTTTGCTAATGACTCTCGTGTATATATTTTTGACATCTTTAATAAAGGAATTTACCCCCACGACTCTGAAGCAAAAGGTTGATTTTCAAACCACATTTATCATATTACTAAAGATTGTTTAGGGTACATTAGCCGCTCAGTACCATTAAATCATTATACAGATGATAGAGAATACCTACAAAAACTTGCTAGTGAATTGAGCACAGCATTAGGCGAGTTTAATGCTGATTTAATTGTATACAATGCAGGCACAGATTGCCTTATTGGCGATCCATTAGGAGCTCTATCTATAACACCAGAGGTATTTGGAATCTTCTTATATAAAACGCATAATGTCTGTCTGTTCGGACTAACTTTGCAACGTGTGATACAAACTGCTATCACTTTATAACATGTAATCGACGAAGAGAGAAGACGATTGACACCAAAATCGAGGGGGGGGGGGGGGGGGGGGTTCTCACTGAAAAAAATTAGAAAATCGATTTTAAATTTTACATTAAAATGACCTTAATATTATACTTATAGGTATATCCAGAGGTGCTCGGCGCGCTCGGAGGTAATCGGAGCGCTAGGAAGCGAGGCCGAACCCGAACATCAAAGGCGACAAAAAACACAAATGCACTACAAATACACACACAATGAAATGACGAAATTTCACGTTATTGTCACGTTGAAATTTTGAATTTTGTGATTTTTGATTAGTCGAAATTTCGACCTTCAAAAATGGGTCGAAATTTGAATTTCTACCCAGCACCATACATGGGCAAGGGGGGTACTGTACCCCCCCCCCTAATTCGTCGTATCGGGGAAAAATTAATGAACCAATTCGTATTTTGACGGCGAATACGTCCAAAACATATATACGAATTCGTAGATGACTACGATTTCGTATTTCCAATTCGTAGGGTCCAAAAAAAATTCGTATACGAATTCGTATTTCGACTTTTTCGCCTGTCGACGTTTTTTTGGTCGACAGTAACCTTTGAGACCAATTCGTATTTTGGGGCCCAGTACCCCCCTGCTTGCCCATGTATGCCCAGCACTAAAAAAATCCTAAAATTTATACGCTAGAATGTGTTTAAATATGTTTATGCGAATTTCTGGAGGACTATAAAAGGCGCGGATGAATCGCTCGGGAACGCCGCTTGGGACGCTTGAAAGCGAGACCGAGTGCCACAGAGCGCCGCACACCAGGTTCTACAAAAAAGGCGGAAGATTCGAAAAAAACGTTCGATAGAACGCTAGAATAGGTCATAAATAACAACTCTGGTGAAGACGGTTTGAAAAAAGTCCGGTCGATTTTCTCGGAATATCAAAAACAAATTTATGTCAAAATTTCAATGAAAAACAGCATTTTCATTGAAATCAAGAGGGTCCAAAAACACCTTTATTTGACTTCTTTCATCGAAATTTTGACATTTTACACCATTTTTGGCTATGGCGAACATTTTCTGATAGTTTTTAGAAAAAGTTGAAAATTTTTTCAAAAATTGATTTTTGGGGGTCCATCCATTGGGACCCAAAAAATCAATTTTTGAACAAATTTTCAACTTTTTCTAAAAACTATCAGAAAATGTTCGCCATAGCCAAAAATGGTGTAAAATGTCAAAATTTCGATGAAAGAAGTCAAATAAAGGTGTTTTTGGACCCCTTGATTTCAATGGAAATGCTGTTTTTCATTGAAATTTTTCAATTTTGTTTTTGATATTCCGAGAAAATCGACCGGACTTTTTTCAAACCGTCTTCACCAAAGTTGTTATTTATAGCCTATTCTAGCGTTCTATCGAACGTTTTTTTCGAGTCTTCGGCGTTTTCTATTTTGCCTTTATAGAACTTGGTGTGCGCCGACGGTGCTCGATCTCCAGCTTTTGCTTATAACTCTTTATATATTTTTTATTCTAGGGAATCATTCAACGTGATCAAATTGTTTTTGAATTAGCTAAACAAGCTGATACACCTATAGTTATGCTAACCAGTGGGGGGTATCTTAGAGAAAGTGCTAAAGTAATCTCTGATTCAATTTTGAATCTCCGTGCTAAAAATTTAATCCAATTAACTTAACCTATTAAATAAAAAAATAACTAAACCTAAAATTAGAGACCGGCAAGAAAAATCCTTAGTCAATTTTAAAAAATAATAGCAAATCGGCTACTTAGCTGAGTGGTTTTGCTCTCAATCTCGTGTAGAAGGCTCCGGTTTGACTTCCTGCAGCGATTTGATTTTACGTTATTATTTTTTGGTTGCTAAAAATAGATTTTTCTCGAAAATTTTTTGCGTTTTATTACGGGGTGGTGCAAAAAAACCGCAATTTTGAAATTTTTGAGGGCCATTTTTTCGAAAAAATTTTTTTTCTAAAAACATTTCTAGGGGTAAAAATAGCTGAAAAACACGATTCCGGCGTCAAAAAAAAATTTTTGACCCATAAAAACCCCTTAAAATGGCACAAAACGGGGTTTTTAACCCCGAAAAAATGGCCCTCAAAAGTTTCAAAATTGCGGTTTTTTTTGCACCACCCTGTAAAACTGCCTTAATTAAAGTTTTCTATACATTTTTACTACATGTTTGTCATCAAAAACAGAAAATGTTTGTCAGAAAATAGTTAAACTGTCAAAAAAAAACAAAAATTTTTTATGTGCCGGTCTCTACCTAAAATTAAACAATTTCTATACCCACTAAAATGGGCACTATAACTTTCGCCACATTTCATGTTCGCCACAACAACTTTCGCCACATTGCCACAAAACTATAACTTTCGCCACATAACTTTCGCCACAACAACTTTCTCAATTAGTCTAAATTAATATGTTTATTGACACGAAAGTGGCGAAAGTTAGTGTGGCGAAAGTTATAATGCCCTAAAATGCTATGTGATAAACTTCTCAAATAGCGATTTGGGACTTTTAACGTCTAGAACACCGAAGAAAATAGTTAAAATCAGTTCTACTCAAATTTCTATTCGAGATGTTTAACATGCAACCTAATTGATCTCTATTTTTTATATTTACGAGTATTTTTTTATTTTTTGAATATTTATATTATTCTGTACATTATGTATATAAATGTATATTTCCTGAAAAATAGATTTTCCTAGGAAGGTTGAAACGAATTTTCATACGAAAAATTGTTGGAAACAGATTTTCCTAGGAAAAACAATTTTTATTGAAAAACAGATTTTCCTGTAATATATATAGATGTAGCCTGAAGCTAGAGACGGTCATCCATTTTCCTAAACCTAAAAGTTCGTGGACATCCGACCCCAAAACTTGTTCTAATCAAATTCTCTCGATTTAAAGTTGAGGCGAGCAAAACAAAATCGAATTTAGGCACTATAACTTTTGTCACGAATTGAGTTTGTTACACTAACTTTTGTCACGCATACAAACTATAAACCGAATAAATTGATTTTTCGCATGAAATTATTTCGAAAATCTATCAGTTTGTAGTTTATATACGTAACAAAAGTTAGCGTGACAAAACCCGTGACAAAAGTTATAGTGCCCGAATTTAGACCCCTGAAAAGTACGATTTTTCCTCAGAAAAATGGTATCATTTTTGTAAAGCGTTTTTATCCATGAAGGCAAAGGCTTGAGATCAAAATTAATATATCATAATTTGTGTCTTTTCACCCCCTAACAGATGTAGAAAAAATGATTGAAAAAGTTTTTAACCATAAATAGTTATGAGACTATCTATCAGACCCAAAATTCGCCCAAATAACACATTTTGGACTCCAGCCCACAGAGGCGTCTCACGGGGAAAAAATTTTTCACGTTTTTCGATGTATTTTTTTGGTGCTCTTTAACATAAATTTCATTTTGGCATAGGCTTTGACTTAACAGTTGGAGATATAGTGGTTTCGAAAACCCAAAAACCGATCTGTCACGCGATTTCATCAAAAAACTCGTCTCGATTTTTTAATTGGACATGACCTCCCTAGCCAGGGCTGGGGGGGGGGGAGTATAGTGACGTAAAACTCCAAATAAAAAAAATAAAAATCCTAATAGAGCTTCTATGATTTTTCAAATTTTTTAGCCTCCTCCCTGTTATAAAATACTGGCTACATCTATGAATGTATGAATAGATTTATTGTAAATGATAAATACTTCAGCATGTTGTTTCGACTATTTAGAAATATAAATCAATTATACTATACTTTTAGATTTACAAAAAAAACTATCACCCGTTTTCTAAAAAGACTTAAAGCATCAAAAATTTTCAAAACTGCTAATAATCTCCTTGAGGGAGCCGATAATGAGCAGATAAATGGCTAGCATTCCGTGTTCTAGGTAATACACTATGGCAACCAACAGTAATAGTTTGTACAGACTTAATATATTCAAATCTAAAATGATATTTATAAGCCGATATAAAATTAGAAACTTTATAGGGCAAAATCATGTTCATTCTCAAGAAGATAAAGGTATCTCATTCATTATAACTTAAATCATAGGTCGGCAAAGGGGGGAGGAGCCTCCCCCCTGACCCACTACGCACGAGCCCAAATTTAAAGGGGGACCACTCATGGCCCAAAATTGAGGGTGATCATGCATAGACCTCGCCGAACATATGAGGTGGTACATAAAAATTGGGTGTCAGAAGACTACCTCAAGCTAAAAAAAAGGTCGTTTTTTCGGTGGAGGTGGTGGAGGACCACCTCATCGGGCTTGATCTCCAGGTTCTATGTTCCAAATATGAACATAGAACCTGGAGATTAAGCACCATTAGCGCTCGGACTCGACCTTCGGACCGAGTGTTACTGATCATCCAAGTGCTTCATAGCATCTTTGAGTCGTTCGAGCGCTTCCGAACGCCTCCAAGCGGCACCCCGTGCGGCATATGCACCTACATGTACATCAGAAAAGCTCAAGTTCAAAACTATATACCTATAGGTACATTATGATTTTATCGACAAAAAATGAAAAAAATTTTTGAGAGGTAACCTGCATACGTTGTCAATCGTCTTCCCTCATCGTACCCTACAACGTGGTAAAGCCCAATTTAAACATTTCTTTTTTAAAATTTGTAATTTTTTACCTTTTTGTCACCGGGTCACATAAAATCCGCTTCAGTACAGCTACTTCACGCTTTATTGGCATACAGTATGATCCGGAAATACCTCGACTTTTTCTACAAAGGCAATAGGCTTCAGAAAGAAATTTAGGCTCACGATTTTCATCATGGTTTAATCTAAACTCTAAATTAAAAGATTGAAATTCGATTAATACTTCCACTGCCAAGGACATAATGCTCTTTGCATAACTGATGATTCAGACTGACTTTTTGGAAGATCTCTACAGATTTCTGGCTCAGGTGAAGGTGGAATCCAATCTTCATCAATTACTTCTACTGGGCTCGTTACAGCTTTTTCTTGAAACCATTCTAATAGCTGTGTCTTCTATATATAAAAAATTTAAAACTAAGCATTTAATACAACTTATACTATATCCACTGGATCATGGCAAATTGAATGTGCAAATAATTTTTGCATAGAATGTTTTCTTTTAGCTAATAAAACATCTACTCCTAGAACTAAAAGGACTAATCCAGGAAGCAATAGCATAATTGATTACAGACCGTTCATGCTGCTTTAAAAAATATATTGAAAAATTTTAATGATTTATTTCTTGGATCACGTGACAAGCGTAAAACTCTTTTAAATATGATTTTATGGGTTCACCTGAAGCAACCCGATGACCTAGAAACCTGTAAAATCTCCGTAGATTTACTTTAAAAACAGGTTTCTTGCAGAGATGTCTTAATGTTGACCTCGTTCTTGTCAATGTCAAATTGGAATGCGAATTTTTTTACATGCCTATTTGAAAAAAAATACCCATTTCAATAAGTATTGGGAGTCGAGTGCAAGGGGAGGAAAAATCGATTTTTCAAAAAGTGCTCCAAATCATCTGATTTTTTGTACTCGGGGTTTTCGGGTATGGGAACACGAATCCGAAGGAATTTTTCATTTTAGACATCAGGAGGTGCCCTACGCGGCGGGGAATCCCAATAATTAGATCGTTTTTTCAAACGATCCAATTGTTGCAAAAAGTGCAGTTCGGTATCGGAGAATGTTGCAGGCTCTCCGAGTGCAGTTGGTAGCGGAGAGCGTCGAAGGCGCTTCCAAGTGCAGCTCGATAGCGGAGAGCACCGCAGGTGCGTCGGTCTAGGAACATAATTTACTTTTTTTGAAAAGAATAGCGCCGTAGGCGCGTTAGACTAAGAACTATTATTATAATCCTTTAGATTATAATAGTTCAGAAATGAGTTAATTTTCCTGAACGGTGCGAGTAGAGCGAGCACCGACCGACGGAAAAGCCTCCGTAGGCGGCTTAGTAAATATACAGGAATTTAGTAACTCTGAAATCTCGAAAACTGATCGTTTTGACCTTATGACAACCTAACAGAATGATTTGACTAACTGCTGTATATCTAATCAAATATAATAGAAACTTTATTCTAAATTCTCTAGTTATAATAATAGTTCAGAAATGATGTGGTTTTCTTGAACGGTCGAGCGGAGCAAGTACCGCCCAACTAGTTCAGTGTAAAAGCCCCTCGATAAGACATTATTCTCGATACGACGTCATCTTAGATCCGGTCCCCAGGATGACGTCTTATCGAGGGTCAACTGTAACAAAAAAATAAAACAAATTCATCTTATTCTAATAACTTTGAAGTTCCATAGTCCATAACTATAGATTCATGAGATTCTTCCACTTCTTCCGGAACAGCAAAAATTAATAACACAAAAATGATAATCGAGATTACAAAATAAGGTAATAGAGCAAAGAAAATTGAAGTTGCACGAAGTATGGGTAAAAAAGTGCCAGATCTAAAATAAATAATATTATTGCTAATTTTTTACAATTAGATTACGATATTGCAGATAAAAACCACAGAAACATTCTAGCCTTGGATGTACCCCGTATTTGACTTTTACGATCGGGGAATTGTTCTAAAATCGAAATTTTGAAGAGGAGCATACATGTATTGATTGTTGCATAAGTTGTTGCCGCCAAAAAAATATATCGAAAATCGGCATTTTTCGTTTTCGATGAAATTTTTTTCAGTAGTGGATAAGAGTGTATGCTGAATACGATCCAATCGATCTTGTTGAGAATAAATCATGTTTTCGTGTCAATATACAGACTTTTTCAAAAAAAAAATTAGTGTTTTTCAATATTGCAAATTAATTTTAAAATGTCGACATTTGGTTATAGAAGTCGATTTTGGACGAAATTTTCGACTTTTGTTTTAGCGTTGGGACCTATTATGGTTTTTCTAGTCGGGAAATCGATTGCGCGCATTTTCGAGGCACGAAAAAATTTCTCTAACTCTGATTCAGGGAATACAACTTTTTGAGCCATTTTAGGAGTATAAAAAACGTTGATTTAAAAAAAAAAATCTAGATATTAACACGAAAACATGACTTATTCTCAAAAGACCGATTGGATCGCATTCAGCATACACTCTTACCCGCTACTGAAAAAAAATTTCATCAAAAATGAGCGAAAAATGCCGATTTTCGATATATTTTTGGCGGCAACAACTCAACACAATGAGGGGACCGTCCCACCTCCACCACTCATCCATCAGAAATTTGTAAGATTTTGTGAAAAAAATCATAAGGGGGACCAAGGTGATTTTGTCAAAATTTTTAAAAACTTTCATTCATCCATCCAAGCTGAAGAAAAACATCACAAAAATCATCCATCCTCCAAGGGGTCGGTCCCACCCCTACTGCACATGTTGAAGAGGGGTTTACTTTACCAGTGATATAACATAAAGCTGTGTTACAAGGTATGCTAATTGACACCGCCAACACAGTAAACCATGCCTAACAAATTTGCAATAAAGTTATATGATAAAGTTAAATGTTTAAGTATACCGCACTAGCAGCTGCTTTAGCGGCTGGATCGGTTTCAAGAGTTCCATATTCAAGAGTTATTAATAATAAGAAAAATGCCATTATTGAAAGCCCATACCCACCTAATGTTCTCTGAATAAAACTTTGTTAACAAAGCCAAAACTTACCTAATACTAAATCACGTCTTTTTAAAGAACAACAAAATTTCCATTTTAATGCCAAGATTACAATTAGTTGAATAAAAGGATAAAAGACTGATAAATGTGCGGCTTTGCGAATTGGGATATGAAGTTGCTCATAAATTAATGCTGAGAATGCAAGTATTATGGGTACTCCAATTGACTAAAATTGAAATTTCAAATTCTTCATTTTAATTAACTACAAACCGCATTTATTCCCATAAGCAATAATGCCAAATTTTGTGGATTATAAGGTGCTGGCCAAGAACGAATCTGATTCATTCGTTGTGGACTAATGGCATATTTTGCTGGTTCATCATATAAGTCTTTATTGTGCAAATATATAATGCCTATATAAACGTTTTAAATAGTGATAAGGGTCGCCACAAGCACGGCACAAGCTATCGTACAAAGTCATCGTAGGTCGTAAAATTACCGTAAAAGTACGACGAAATCGCCATAAGCTGTCGTACGATCGTACGACGCAGTACGATGGCATCGTACGAAATTCGTACGATAGCTTGTGGCCATTTCGTCCGTCGTACGAGTGTATTTTACACTCGTACGATGACTTCGTACGATAGCTTGTGCCGTTGCTTGTGGGGACACGATAGCTTG
>OZJO01007648.1:26463-55157 GCA_900406225.1 Acrobeloides nanus
GGGGGGGGGGGGGGGGGGGTCGGCCCTCCTCATAAAAATTGATTACGTTAGTGCATTTTTGATGATTACGTGGGGAGGGGGGGAGGTAAACTACAAAAAAGTTGATTACGTAATATCTGGATGACTCCTAACACTTATTACCTGATATGATAACCGGTATATTTACAAATAAAATAAATGTAAAATAACTGAGTCCTCGAACAAGAGCCATAACATTCCCAAAAAGTATTGAAAGAGAAAATAGAAAAGCAGAGATAAAGAATGCTTCCGGACGATTAGAATATGATGTTGAATCACAGATAGCAATATTAGATGCAACAAAACCTATTCCTACCCCTATGCCAATAAGGAAGCGACCAAAACATAGAAAGATACACCTTAATGTAATGATATTTTTAAACTTTATAAATTTTATCTTAGTCACAAGCACAAGTAGGAAGCTACTTTATTACTAGAGACTGTTTCTAACATAAGAAAGTTATTTGGTAGACAAGGTCTTTATCACCATAGGAGATTATCAAGGCCCGGACTTCCTAATGAAAAGTTTCTTGAATCACTTCCAAATAAATAAATGGATTCTATATATCACGGTTATTTTATGCGTAGATTTTATAAATCTATCCCAAGCATAGATTGGCAAGGTGGGAGAGGGAACCCCCTATGCGGTGATCCCCCCCCCCCATCACCTGATTAAATTCGGCTAAGATTTTAAAAAAAGGACTTTTTTAGCTTCAGATAGTCTTCTGACATCCAATTTTTATGGACTACCTCATGTTCGGCGGGGTGGTCCTCCCACAATTTTGGGTCCATGCGTGCGTGGGTCAGGGGAGGGGGGGGGGTGACTCCCCCTTACCGACCTATGATCCCAAGGTTCTACTCTTTCATTGTTGCCTATATTATTAAACTTACGCTGGAATAAAAGAAAACATTGCTCCAAGTATTATTAAAATAGCATTTATATTAAGACAAAATTTCATTGAATATTTCTCATATAATGGCACTATTAAAAATGTGCCCAGGAATTTACCAGCCGGAAAGGATGCAGATATAAAAGATAGAGCTGTGATTGAAAACCCATAATGGAGTGTAAGACTATTTACTATTGTTTGATGATAAATCTAAATTTTTTCATAGTTATATCATAAAAATTACATATCCTACTACATTACATGTGTAATGTTTATTTGTCTGTAAGTTTGTTAGATTTTTTAAAATGTTAGATTTAAATCCCCAACGCTAAAACAAAAGTTGTAAGGTCGATGAGAGAAGACAATTGAGAGAGATAAATTTTTTCACTTTTTACTCCTAGGAAGAGTATCCATATTACTTTTTGGTGCGGGTGCAAAATTTTTTATCTGCCGGTGCAATTGATAGCGCAAAAGGATTGTTACGGGTGCAATTTGCACCCGCGCGAAGAGGGTGCCGCGAGTGCAAAAAGATCGTTGAGAGTGCATTTTGCACTTGCATGGGTGCAATCGGACTCTCTGCCCCTAGGGCAGGGTTCGGAATGAAAAAGAGAAAATCAGAAAAAGTAAAAAATCAGATTCTCGATTCAAGAACAATCCAAAAATCAGATTTGGGTCCAAAAACTTTAGAAATACACTAGATTATACTGTCCAAAATCAGAATATTTCTGCAAAATCAGACCCATTCCGAACCCTGCCCTAGGGGGAAAATCGATTTTTCAAAAAGTTCTTCAAATCGGCTGACTTTTTCTACTCGAGAGTTTTCGAGTATGGGGAATACGGAACCGAAGAAATTTTTGAATTTTGACCGCAGGAAAGGGTCGAATTAGTCAACTTTAACGAGATCGATAATTAATGGGCTAATAGCATGTGAAATAGAATCAGTAATTACTGATCCTGTAAAATTCGCATATTTACACGTCACTACAAACGCTCGAAGGGAGAAGCGCTCGGGAATCTTCACAAACATCTCTACTTATCCCCTCCGAGCGCGGAAAGCTATGTTTTCCAGTACTGATAATTTATATCTTATAATGATACCTGAAATGATGATATCAAAGACAATATAACGACTAGCTTCATGGTTCAAATTTATATCCGAATGAGCTCTTTATATTAACAAAAATAAGATTAACAAAAAGATCTGAGGATGACAACTTTTCCAAAAATGTCATTTCCAGAACTTTTAATCATTGTTCCTAATGAGGACTAGGTGAACGCCTCAAAACGTATGTAGAAACATAACGATGTAGAATTTGGATCTTCTAAAGGACTCAAACAAATTCGAAATTTTCAAGAGGAGTTGTAAAATCAAATGGGAGTTGTAAATTTTTATTCAATATAAGTATACAAAATAAATAAAATTTTCACAGGGTTCTCCATACAAAAGAAGATCGATTAATAAGGTTATTTACAACCAAAAAATATTATTAAAAATATTGGCGCTAAATAAAAAGAATGAATATTACTACTCTTATATACAAGTGAGACATTCTTCGAGAAGAAAACACAAGCCTGTCATATAAAAGAGGCGTTTTTTGTGGCATATACGATAATCCTCCTTCTCCAACTCGTAAAATAATATCAAAGAAAACGTCCACTGTAAATAAAATTAACTAACTAACTTTGCATACAATCCCGTTAAATGAACAAAAGAAGTGTTGAATTAGTAGATGCAAAGCATACCTAACCTAGATAATTTTGAACTCTTTTTGGTAACGTCTAAATCATGCTTAAAATTTGTACCCTAGTTTGGAATTGAGACAAATAAAAGCACAGGAGTAAGGTAGGCAAAAAAAGAATAAATGAAATTTTTATGATGTCAAAATATTTTGAAAAAATAAATCAAAAAAATATACGCTATGGCATGTGATTATACCATATCCTTACAATTTTCTTCATCCGAATCGGGATTTTTATGATTCTTTTCATTATTTGGCTGAGATAGTTCGAGGCGCTGAAGAATCGTATCTATTTTAGGACGGGCTAGATGGATGCCACCAGCTAATGGAGAATTATCGAGGCCTTCACGTCGTAAGAGCGAAGTTAAAAGATCTGCATCCAAGTTAGCTACATCGTGCTCTTTAACAAGTTCTAAAAAAAGGTTTTAACAAACACAACAAAATCGATCATCTTATCTGTACCTTCAATTTTGGCCTCAACTTTGGCAAACCATTCCTTCTCCTTTTCTATTAGTTCTGAATTTGGCTTAGGCGCTGCATCAAATACCACCAGGATCATGGTCATATTATCGCGTGAACCTCTTGATAAGCATACATCAAGCACCTGGTTTGTGGCTACTTTCAAATCATCTGTGACAGAAAGTCTTGATCGAACTAATTGGCATAATTCATCGTTTTCAAGCACATCATAAATGCCATCACAGGCAAGTACAAGAAATTCGTCATCTTCCTAAATATCATTTTTTCAAAAAAATATTAAGAGACACTTTCTCGAACGTTCAAAGAATACCTTAAACGGTTCCGGTGCGCTCCAAGTTGAATTTATTTAGTGAGATTAACGCATGAAAAAATATTTAAAAATCATTTCAATTCAAAATTCGAAGCCCAAAAAATTCAAATCCTTGTCCGAAGTTCAAAAAAATTTGCGGGCGAAACTCATTTGGCCTGTGGGTTGCGGGCGACCTCCCCCCCTCCCGAATTTCCGGGGGGTTGTACACGTGTGTCTTCTCTCATCGTCCCCTACAACTTTTGTTTTAGCATCGAGGGTTTAAATCAAGCGTTCTCGAGATCGTCCGTGCAGACAGACAGACACACATTACACGTTTAATGTAGTATATTTATAATAAAATCACATACCCTATTCCTGTCTAAGATATATATGTCTGGTTCGGGACTAACTAATTGTTCAGTAGGACATAATCCAGGCACTGATTTATATTCAAAGTCGCCTAAGGCTCGAGAAACCGCAAGGCTGCCATTCACTCGTTGTATCATAACAGAACCACCAGCTTTAACAATTCTTTCGCGCTCACGCTCCAGATACGGCTTATGATCTTCAGTACTAAATGTATTGTTGCTCTTTTTACTGCATAATCCACGCGAATCTCCTAAAAAATTTATATTTTAAAATTAATACCAGGAGAACGAGCGTATACGGCCGTTTTCGAGCACAGTATCTCTTCCAGTTTAAATCTAATCTTCCGAGATCGACCGACAAACACACAAAAAAGTAGTAAGATTACTTGGTTGTCGAATTTTTTAGGGGTTATCCCCAAAAAGTGGTGTCGATCGTCTTATCTCATCGTCCCTAACTTTAGTTTTAGGTTTGTAGTTTAAAGGACCAGTACAGTTTTGAACGAAATTTTTATAAAAAAGTTCAATTTGGGGCGATCAACTTTTGTGTTAGAAGTAAATTCTAATTTGTTAACCCTGAAAAGATAAATGTGAAACAAAATTGCATCAAAAATTTAAACGTGTTTATGTATTGAAGCGAAGGGATTGGCGCGAAGTGATTGATCATCAATATGATTTATATAAACGATTTATCAAATTCAATAGATTTCAGTTTATTTTTTCTTTTTTTGGTTCTATTTTTTACCTCTGCTTTCCAACATACGAAATATGGCTATCGATCATTCATTGAAAAGCTAATCGTGAGTACAATCAATTGGCATCAAAAAATAAACAGAAATGAATTTGATGAATCATTTCAATACGCAGATCATATTGATGATCAATAACTTTGCACCAATTCTTTCGTTTCAATACACAAACTTATTTAAATTTTTCATGCAACTTTATTTCTCATTTATCTCCAAAGGGTTAATTAGAAGTTACCTCCAAAGCAAAAGTTGATCGCCACAAAGTGAACTTTCTTATATAATTTTTTCAAAACTGGTCCTTTAAATCTAACCTGCAAGAGTTAGTCCGAACGGATGCACAGATATTACAAGTTTTATATAAGGATATTGATTTTTCTGTGTGTTTTTTTAGTTGTATATTCATTTTACTAACCAATCAATACTCTTATCATTAGATTCCTTATCATTAGATGCATAGCGGTACTGTTTTAAACTCATAAAATGATGATTTTTACGTATTGATATTAGTGATCAGATTTTCCTGTAAACACATGAGTAAGAGAATTTCGAAATTGGAAAATAATAAATCTATTTAAAAGTTAGTGCTTTGAAAAATAATAAATTTGGCAAAATAAAACTAGAGTCTTCAAAATTCAAAAAAAGCTTATGTTAGCTTATGGCGCCTTGGACCACTTGGCCATCGCATGCGGGCTGTTTTTTCTTTTTGGCGGAAACAGACTATAGTTAAATGGTAGAGTACTGGCCCGGTACACCAGAGGTTGCGAGTTCGAGTCCCGCTTCGGTCACGAAGATTTTGCCTAGAGCTATTGCGGGCTCTGTCACCCAGTGCATAGGGGCCGTCGAAAGTAAATCTCTCCCACTCATGAAACTTTTGAATCTATGGATGTTGCCTATGGACGAACAGTCTCACCATCTTTGCACATACCATTCAGTCTTTGTCAGTTTGTTGTCTTTTTTTCACACTTCTCAATCTTTGCACACACCTTTTTCAAAAGAGGTGTGAGCAAAGACTGAAAAAGGTGTGCGCAAAGATGGTCCCCGCCTTGCCGATGTTGAGGTTCCCTTGTAAATGAATAAAAAACTACTTTTATTTTTTTCTAAAACCAACCTAAATTCGCGAAAAATATATGCTCTGGAGTTAGTATAGCACAAATTGCAGTTGTACCACTTCTTTCACGTTCTTCACCATTTGCCGCTTGCATAGATTCATCTAATTTAAGAAAACCTACCCTCATTCCTTCTTTAATTAATGCCTTAGCTTTTTCAGTCATAACACCGCCATGTTCTTTTAACTCTTCGACTACCTAAATTTTTTAGTCAAAATTAATGTCGAAATTTCACGCAGACCTCATAGGGCTGCGCACCTTTGTGTTTCTCTCAACAATCAGTAAGCTTATATGATTGATGAAACAAAACAACGGTGCTGGTTTATTGCCTTCAGAGGTTTTTCCTATAACAATTAAGCATTACCTTTTTAAAATCTGGCGTGTCCAATAAAGTATGTAATAAATTTTCTGCTGAATGAAATGCAACTTTGCTTCCTGCATGCCCATCAAATACAGCAAAGAAAGACCATGTATCAAACGGATGTTCATTTTTCAATGATATCTGTACTTGATGTGCATCTTCCATATCTATTCGCCATCCTTGCATAGAAGCAACTACATATTTGAAATCCTAAGTTTTAGATTCTTTATTGAATATGCAACCAAAATTTATTACATTCCCTTTTCCGATATCATTCGTTTTGTCGGTTTTAGGCTTGTCCAAGAATGCGCCCATTATTTTTTAAAATAAATTGTTGAAGTTATTAAATAAATAGTTGAAGTAACTAAATTAGATAAAATTAGTAGAAAGAAAATTAATTATTCATAGTAGCGGGAGTCGAGCGCTACCACGCTCGGAGTGGAGAAGAAGGGAATCTCTGAGTGTGACTTCGAGCGGTTCATATATAAAATGTTAAAATTTTAACATTTTATATTTATACTCTAGAGTAAAAAAAAGAAAGGTAAAAAAGTGGAAAATTTTTATCTCCGATTTCGATGATCTTTATGTAAATCGTCTTTTCTCATCGCCCCTACAACTTTTGTTTTCGTACTATAAGTTTAAATCAAGTGCTCCTGAGACACACAGACAGATCACCTTACACGTTTAATGTAGTAGGATTATAGACTAGGTAATATTAGATATAAAAATATCAGAGATTTAGGATACAATAAAAATGTGCAAAAATTTCGACCACTCATGTGGACGCTGAGAATCAGGGTCGCCATTAATTCGTTCGGAAATTTTTGACTTCACTAATTTATCACTAATAACATCACTAATTCCGTTCGGACACATCACTAATAATCGTTCGGACGGGTTCAGAAACGTTCTGACGCGTTTAGAAACGTTCTGACGCGTTCGGAAACGTTCGGACGAGCGCCCGAACACATCTGAACGTTTCTGAACGCGTCCGAACGCCTATTAGTGATGTTTCCGAACGCAATTAGTGAAGTTATTAGTAAACTAAAGTCCGTTCGGGAGCCGTCCGAACGTATTAGTGGTGGCCTTCAAGAGGCTATAGATGAGGCTAGCCTCTTATTTTAATGAGATTAAGCGAGCCTCATAACGCGATAAGAGGCTAACCTCGATGTAATTTTTTATGTTGTAGTTTCTGATTTGATTTTTTATAAAATCTATCTATAAAGACAACATACCTAACTTTGAATAAATGAACTTGAATAATAAGGCCAACTATTAGTAAAATAATAAACAACAATTAACATACCATTAAAAATAATATATAAATGATTATTTTTGAATGTAGAATATGTTTAACTAAATCTTTTACTTTTAAATATAATTTTTATATTTAAAAATAATTTTCAAATCTTTAAAACTAATTTTAATCAATCAATTATTTAGCTTAAAAGTAATCGAGGTACTAATATGCTTTAGGTGACCCACCCAAAATTTAAAAAATATTTCATGATATTTTTTCAGGAATACCTTTATAGGGCTAGCATAATGATTATGCTTATGATCCATTTTTAGGAGTATATGAGGATTACCCCGTTATGGATCGTAGTCAAAATCACTATGATTTCAAAATAAAATGAGCAAGTCCTCAGATGATTTTGATAAGGCATATTAATCAATACAAAAACACTCCTAACATTTAGCAAAGAAATCGATCATTCTGAATCATAGCAAAAATTTCAATATAAACATGTGACCCATTGATCAGTTTTCTTTAGTGATATAAAAATCGTTAAACTTCCTCAAACTCATGAATTATGAAATTTATATATTTCTTTCCGTTCACATTTTCCAAGTGAAAATCGACTTCTTTACTATGCTATAGAAGTCAACATCGTCTGATCATTGTGCATTAGCAGATTGAGCGAGGCATGCAAAAAATCAACAGTTTATCGAGGCGAACTTCTACACAAACACAACTTTTGAAAGAATGCCAATAGTTACTGTCGTGATCGTTTTAGGAATTCCTGATTTGAGAATCAAAATTTAAATGCAAAATGAGTTCCCTCTTCAGCATAGTGAAAAGAATTTTTATAATAAAATAAATAGTTATAACAATACTTATACAGTCAAATTCCTAAAAGTGCTGGAAGTCCGAGTGCTAACGCACCCTTTTTTGTCTCCGATTTCGATGATTTTGGTGTCAATCTTCTCTCATCGTCCCCTATAACTTTTGTTTTATCGTTGAGGGTTTAAATCACTCGTTCTCGAGATCGTTTGACAACGGACATACACACAGACAGTAGTAGGATATTTAAAATCCAATATACCTACCTGGATATTGATTATAAAAGACTAAATTAATGAAGAAATAAGCAAAAAGCAAATACGTATACCTATTTCGAAAGACACTAAAAATGATAAGAAAAATGATACTCCTTCATGTCGATTGTGCCTATATATAGTTGTGTTTGTGTAGAAGTTCGCCTCGATATATTGGTTGCTTGATGATTTGAAACTTGACATTTCGAAACTTTTTGATGATTTCTCCGAAAATACACAGCCAATCCTAATAGTTTTGGTATCGTTAGAAAGCTGGATTTAGTAGCAATCGAATGACACCAAAATCATGCCATAACTCTTTCTAGTTGAGGAGTTATTGCATAATTAGTTTAAAATGTCTGTTTTTTCGACATTTTTTAAAATAATTATGCAATATCTCCGCAACCAGAAAGAGTTATGGCATAATTTTGATGTCATTCGATTGCTACGAAATCCAGCTTTCTAACGAGACCAAAACTATCGGACTGGCTTTGTATTTCCGGAGAAATCCTCAAAAACATTTAAAAAATTCAAAACATCAAACGACCCCTATATGAAGTATAAAGTAAAATTTTGAAAATTTCTTAAGAACTTCATTGCCCAAATCCTCAACCAACCTAAAGCCCCTCTCTTCTCAAAATTTGACTTGTTACAACACTGATGATATATATTGGAAGGATTTGGGAAAATCCAAAAAAGAAAATACATCGTTGACAACCTTTTTTGGTCAAAGTGACTACGCCGATTTTTGAGAAGATCCTTGAATTTTCCAAGAAGGAAAAGTCAAGATTTTCTGTGCGGTTGAAGAGAAGATCTCTCTTAATTATAAGCTAGATTCAAAGACATAGCTACAGGCGTTAGAACGCACTCTTCGAGGGTCGAAATTTTGACTATGGCCCATAATAGGGTACTTTATATGCCCAATACTTCCTAATGAAGTGAAGCAAATAAAGCGAAACTTTGTGGAACCATATTGAGTGCAGCTCAGCTCTCCACGTTAAAGCTGAACACCATAGATCTACCACTTTTCTATGATAGCAAGGACAACTTTCTTCAGTGCCATTTTATCGCATTTCCGTCCTCCAGTGGCATAGCCAGACCTGTCGAGGCGGTTCGGGATTGGTGGGGTGGTCCTCTCAAAACTAGCCAAAAATCTAACTTGAAAATTTTCGAATTTAAGTTTATTGCACAACCTCAGCGGCTCGTGATGAGTAAATATCAATAACATACAGTAAGGTCTATCAAGCATATAGTAGATAAATAGTCAAAAAATAACAACAATTTTACAATAGTGACCGAGCAGGCCTATTTATTTGATTCTCCTAAAAAGACCTTTAAATTAGAGATAAAATATCAAGTTTGTTTATCATAAAGGGGTACCATTATGTTTTTATGAACTTTTATCTAGAATGGAAGGGGCGATCGCCCTCCCTCATCCACACCACTGGTTCTCCGTGCTGAGAACTAAAAAGTAAAAATCCATGAACATTATAAAATTCTACATGAGCTTACCACACTCGAATTATCTGACTTTTTTACTATGCCTAATCCTCGATTTAAAGGATATTCTAATTTAGTTCGTAAACCAATTTCTACTCCTATTAATAAAAATATTCTGGCTTCTTCTCATACCGCTCTATCACTCTTTGGAATCGCCTCCTTCCTGAAGTCCGCATGACCAGCGCCTTAAACATTTTAAAGCAATCGAATGACATCAAAACCGTATTCGTTCTTTACCACAAGAAACTATTTTGCCACATTCATTAATTAGGCATTAAATTGTTTAAAGATATACTTTCTTAAAGGGGGAGTCAACTTCAGATTCTGAGCTTCAAAATGACACCAAAACCAAGTCAAAATGATTTATCTATCAAAAGTTATGATAAAAACTCTGCTAGAAATGGTCTCCCGAGTGCTGCTGCAAAGTTGACTCCCCCTTTAATGTTCATTATGCTCTCTTTATCCATTGCTTGTGCATGGATTTTATTCTATCATCGCCTCGTGTTATAAGCGCTTTCGAGCCTTACACGTTGTATTGTTGTCATTTATACTATGTAAGTGTCGATATATAAAAAATAATTTTTAGACAAAATATTTTTTAGCTTCATTTGGCAACGACAAGTTGTCATTTCTTTTTTCCATCTCTAGTTCGAGTAAGTAGTGATTTTATAAAACAACTAAATCTTTATTTAAAAACTTTAAAATATAGCACTTATTTACAATATCCCCTCCAATGGGTGCACAAGGGATTGGGGCANTATAAAACAACTAAATCTTTATTTAAAAACTTTAAAATATAGCACTTATTTACAATATCCCCTCCAATGGGTGCACAGGGGATTGGGGCATTGTAAGTAAGGTGAAACTAGCACCTTATTTACGATAATCCCACCCAAAACAAAAAATGGACGAAAATTGCTTTTATACAATTTTAGACCATTTTGTTTTTCTCTATTTTGATTGTTTGAGCACTCTACAGGTGGGGCATTGTAAATAAAGTGCTAATTTCATCTTATTTATAATGTCCCAGTGGCATACAGGGGTATTATAAATAAGTACCTAAAATACATACAATTTACAGAAAACCCATAAATATCCTAGAAACCTTGATTCCTGAAACGGTTCAGCCAAAACTGGCTAACATGACGGCCATGTTCTTCATGATGCTCTCCATGTTTTTCGTGATGCTCTCCATGTTCTTCGTGATGAGCATGATAAAGATCACGGTATTTATAGCGCAGACGGTATTCTTCAGGAACGAATGTACTGTAGATGTAAGCAATCAATGCAAACGCCGTTACTACTTGAGCAATCTTGTATGGAAAATACCAATATCGAGCAGATGGATAGACATCCCAAAGATGATGTTCCTTTGATCGTATTTGATGTTTTTCTTTAATTAGACCTGCATGAGCCTTAAATTTTCTATTTACAGGGTGGCTAAAAAAACCGCACTTTTGCGATTTTTCGAGCAATTTTTTGCCAAAAAAAATTTTTTTCAATGACCCTGTGGGAGGTTTTCCTATGCGAGGAATCGTTTGCGCGCATTGAACAATCTTCAAAACGCTTCCTTAGCCATGAAATCGTTAAAATTTGAAAAAAAGAACAATTCTGATTTTTTAACGATTCAAGGAAGCGTTTTGAAGACTTTTTAATGTGCGCAAACGATTCCTCGCATAGAAAAACCCCCATAGGGTCATTGAAAAATTTTTTTGGCAAAAAATTGCTCGAAAAAACGCAAAAGTGTGGTTTTTTGGCCACCCTGTAAAACGCGCTGATGATATAAGCATAAAAGTTCAAAAGAAATCATTCTGATTTATAACATAATTTAATAAGTCAAAAGGCCTTGTGAGTTCCCAAATTTTCAACAAAAAACAAATTTAAAATTAAACATGGTGATATCCATAAATTACGTTTGCAAAATTTTCCGTGACCCCTCCCCAAAACCATCAGATTTGGTTTACTGTTTCAACTTGAAAAATTTTTAGGGTGGGTTCTCTCAGCCAAACTAGTACCTGATAATCAAATCACTCGGGTGATAATATTTAAGATAATGTTAAAGGGGGGGGGTGACAATCATGGTCTAATTCAAGAAAAAAAATTTTTTTCTAAAAAGATCATTTTTAGGAGTAAAATCATGCGAGAAATCGATTGCGCGCATCGCCGAAAATTAAAAATGCTTCCCTGACCCTGATTCAGGGAAAATATAGATTTTTTCGGCATTTTTTAACTAGCACTTGGTCTAAAAAAACGTATTTTCACAAACTTGACTCGATGGTGCAGTGACAAAGCAGTGGCTTATTGGTCACAAAGGTCTCTGATTCGAATCCCGCTTGTATCAAAAATTTTTTTGCACAAATTTTTTTTGAAAAATTGTTTTGCTTCCCTGAATCAGGGTCAGGGAAGCATTTTTAATTTTCGGCGATGCGCGCAATCGATTTCTCGCATGATTTTACCCCTAAAAATGATCTTTTTAGAAAAAAATTTTTTTTCTTGAATTAGGCCATGATTGTCACCCCCCCCCCCTTTAAGAGACGATATTTCAAAAGTTCGAGCCTAAGTGGACGTAGTGTTAAAAGGCTCGACTACCATTTAATTTGACTTTATTTAGTGAGATTAACGCATGAGAAAGTTTTTGATTGTCATTTTGAGCTAATTCGCGGGACCTCTTACATTCTAATCTTGTCGGAAGATCAAAAACCTGATTTTACGTTGATTTTTTGAATTTTCTAACCTGTCTAAAATACCCTAGATAATTTTTTTCGGCCAAATTTTCTATCTGGCCGATGTATTCCAATATGGAGAACATTTCTAGCGTGCTTTCGAAAAAATCTGAGAAACTTCGATTTTTGAGCTTTTTTCATAGGGGTCGAAAAAAATTTCGCAGATTTTTTCGAAACCACGCTAGAAATGTTCTTCGTATTGGAATACATCGGCATAAAAGAAATTTGGCCGAAAAAAATTATCTAAGGTATTTTAGACAGGTTAGAAAATTCAAAAAATCAACGTAAAATCAGGTTTCAACGTAAAAATTGATCTTCGGACAAGATTAAAATGTAAGAGGTTCCGCGAATTGGCTCAAAATGACTTTCAAAAACTTACCCATGCGTTAATCTCACTAAATAAAGTCAAATTAAATGGCAGTCGAGCCTTTTAACACTACGGCCACTTAGGCTCAAACTTTCAAGATATCGTCTCTTAAGCTTGGCAACAATTAATCATTTTTTATGCCAAGCATTTTATTATTTTTTATTTTATGCAAAAAAATTTTTATGGCATGATTAATTAAAACAGTTATTTGAGAAAACCGAGCTTCGGAACGCACAAAAATTTTTTCGCCGATTTATCAAAAGTCTATATTGGAAATGTTGTTGGGCTAGATGAGTGAAGCAACTTTAGTTTGGGGATCCTGGTGCGAAAGTGCAGTCCTGTGGAGATAGACGCGGTCGAAGTTGGGTCTATTTTGGCTATTAGTACCCAAATTCAAAGTAACATAACTCCAAAGCCATAAAGGCTACAGACATGGCATAAATTACGTTTTATTGGTGAGCACATGAGCCTCATTTATGATAAAATAAACCTTATCTGAAAACTTCATCCTTAATTTCTAGGATAAGATTAGTGTGTGATACCACTATTTTCGGGTACTTAACCCCCCCCCCCCATAAAATNTATTTTTTATGAATCTTAAAAGACCAGTCTACTTTTGGGGAAATGATGTCATGTGATAGAGCACAAAATTTGGAGCATTTTTTGTTTTTACGACACCACCTGAAAATCTAACGGTAAAAAGTTATGATCGAAACAAAATTGTAATTTTTAAATTCAAATGAGTTTAAACATTGAAGCGAAAAGCTGGCACTCAAGCATCAATCAGATTGTTTATTGAAACGATTTAATAAAACATTATAAAATTCAAAATCCTTGAATATTTAAGAAAAAAACAAATACAGAACTTCTTATAACTCGACGAGACGAATAAAATGACAAACTTATTGAATTTGAAAAATGCTTTGGATTATTGAAACGAAAATTCTGAATCAGAGTTTTCGTTTTAATAACCCAAAACATTGTTTAAATTCGATAATTTTAGTGTCATTTTATCCGCCTCGTCGAGTTATAAAAAATGCTGTATTTATTTTCTTCTAAATGTTCAAGGATTCTGAATTTTATAATGATTTGTTAAGTCATTTTAATGAAAATTTTCATTGATACCTGAGTGCCGGCTCTTTGCTTCAATGTTCAAACTCATTTGAATTCAAAAATTATAATTTTATTTTGATCATAACTGTTTACCGTTAGATTTTCAAGTAGTGCAGTAAAAGCAAAAAATGCTCCAAATTTTTTGCTCTATCACATGACATCATTTCCCCAAGAGTAGACTGGTCCTTTAATTTTCGATTTTGACTTATGTGGAACTCTATACAGATGATGTTATCTGCAAAAAAGCTATTTTGAGGGTACCCGAAAATAGTGGTATCACACACTAATCTTATCCTAGAAATTAAGGATAAGGTTTATTTTACCATAAATGAGGCGCATGTATTCACCAATAAAACGTAATTTATCCCATCTTTGTAGTCTTTATGGCTTCAGAGCATACATGGGCAAGCAGGGGGGTACTGGGCCCCAAAATACGAATTGGTCCCAAAGGTCACTGTCGACTAAAAAAAAGTCGACAAGGGAAAAAAAACTATGTAATCCTGTGATTTTAGAAAAAACAGCGCCGCAGGCAGTGACGCAGCTAATTTTCAAAAATCACCTTGGTCCCCCTTTGTTTTTTCGCGCCGACAAGCGCGAAAATTATTTTGTTAAAATAACTTAAGTTAAAGCAAAAACCAGCGCCGCAGGCAAAAATTTTTTTGAGAAATGCTTGTTTTTAAGCTGAAAACGCTCAGAAAATGAAAATTTTTGATGAAAAAAATTAAAATTTTTGTAATTTTTAGTGAAATTTTGGTCATTTTTGGTGAAAATTTTCGTGCAGACCTTGGGCTGCACACCTTTGTGTTATCATATGCTAGGATAACCTAAAACTTTTTTTTGAAAAAATTTTAAAAAATCCTGATGGTCCCCCATTATATTTTCATCAAAAATGTACCAAATTTTCAATAAGAAAATGGGTTAATGGTTTTTTTGTAAAAGATTTAGTTTTTTTTGTAAAAGATTTTATTTGTAAAAGAAGATATGTCTTTTTTGTAAAAGATTTAGTTTTTCTTGTAAAAAATTTTTTGTAACAGAATATTTTCAATTTATAACAGTAACAATAAATTCCCCGATAAAATTACCCCTAAAGGGTCACTTGTTAAAAAAGAAAAAAATTTTTTCTTCACGGCCCTATTTTAGACCACGGCGCAGCCGGGTCGTATCAGCCTATTATGACCTTAGGCTGCAGGTCAACGAGTGGGCATCCCCCGGCGCAGCCGGGGGTATCAGCCTATTGTGACCTTAGGCTGCAGGTCAACTGGTGGGCATCTCCCGACGCAGCCGGGGTATCAGCCTATTGTGATCTTAGGCTGCAGGTCAAAGGGTGGGCATCCCCCGGCGCAGCCGGGGGTATCAGCCTATTGTGACCTTAGGGCTCCCGGCGCAGCCGGGGCGTATCAGCCTATTGTGACCTTAGGCTGCAGGTCAACTGGTGGGCATCCCCCGACGCAGCCGGGGTATCAGCCTATTGTGACCTTAGGGCTCCCAATCATGACAGCGCAAGTAAAAGTAAAACAGATAAATCGGCTTTTCACTTCAAAACGATCTGGCTAAAATGGCAACGATTTTTTATATACGATGAATCATTGGCAGCTTCAATAGATTTGTTAACACGTGCAACTCCAACTGCAAAATTGGATTCTGTTACAAAAAATTTTTTACAAAAAAAACTAAATCTTTTACAAAAAAGACATATTGTCTTTTACAAATAAAATCTTTTACAAAAAAAACTATTCTTTTACAAGAAAAACTAAATCTTTTACAAGGAAAATTGGGACGCTAAGAAAATGTTCAAAAAATTTTCCACTTTCATTCAAAGTTCATCTTTTTTCGCCAAAAATCGTATTTTTCTGAACACTTTCAGCTAAAAAAAGAATGCTTTTCAATAATAATTTTCGCACACGTCTGTGCGAAAAAACATAAGGGGAACCAAGGGGATTTTTTCAATTTTATTTTCAAAAATCACCTTGGTCTCTCTTTATGTTTTTTCGCGCAGATTTTCAAAGAAAATTTTTTGTGCAATTCTAGAGTTAAGGCAAAAACTAGTCCGCAAGCGAAAATAATAAGAAAATTTTTTTAGAAATGCTTATTTTTAAGCTGAAAAAGCTAAGAAAATTACGATTTGTGGTGAAAATAAATTTTCAAACATGAATATCTCGAAACGACGAGTTTTTCAGACTATACCGTAAAAGAAAAAAATGCTTGATTTTTCTTGAATTTTCCGAATATATCATTTTTTATATGATTATAAATTACTGGACTGGTCCTTTAAAGGACCAGTCCACTTTTGAACCGAATTTTTGTTGAAAAGTGGAAAAGAAGGTTCACGTTGGGGCAACCACTTTTTGCTTTGGAAGTAAATTCCAATTTGACAACCCTGAGGAGATATTTGACATACAAAATTGCATGAAAAATTTAAATGTGTCTGGGTATTGAAGCGAAGGGATTGGCACCATTTGAAATTTCCTGTAACGAATTATAAAAAGCCATTTTTACAAAGATCTTAAAATTTTCATAAAAAGGCAATTGCAGCACTTTTTATAACTCTATGAGACGATTAAAATGACACCAAAATTATCCGATTAGAACATTGTTTTGGGTTATTGAAACGAAAATTCTGATTCATGTTTTTGTTTCGATAACCCAAAACAATGTTCTAATCCGATAATTTTGGTGTCATTTTATTTGTCTCATATAGTTATAAAAAGTGCTGCAATTGCCTTTTTATGAAAATTTTAAGATCTTTGTAAAAATGGCTTTTTATAATTCGTTACAGTAAATTTCAAATGGTGCCAATCCCTTCGCTTCAATACCCAGACACATTTAAATTTTTCATGCAATTTTGTATGTCAAATATCTCCTCAGGGTTGTCGAATTGGAATTTACTTCCAAAGTAAAAAGTGGTTACCCCAATGTGAACTTTCTTTTCTACTTTTCAACAAAAATTCGGTTCAAAAGTGGACTGGTCCTTTAAGCTAGTCCTCCCATGTCTCACAAAGTAAGTCAACAAATTGGCAATCCTGTCAATATTTTTTAACAAAAAATATTAGAAAAAAAACCAAATTTTTATGCATGGACAGGTTAGATGTCGCGCAAAAATGGATCTTCGATTATCTATAAATTTTTTCGGTTGTCAAAAAATTTTATATGTCAAAAAATTTTGACAACTTCATGACCATCGCTCGAAGCTGTCAAAAACATTTGAATATCATCAGAAACGATCGAATTCGTCATATATTCGTTAAAAGAATAGAAATTTTCTTTTCTCTCAAGAATAGAAATTTTTATTTTATTTTTTTTGAATAAAGAGCCAATTTTAAGAAAATCTTCACTCTTTTAACAAATATATGACGAATTCGATCATTTCTGATGATATTCAAATGTTTTTGACAGGCGTCAAAAATTTTTGACAACCGAAAAATTTTTATAGATAAACGAATATTCATTTTTGCGCATCGTTTAACCTTCATGCATAAAATTTTGGTTTTTTTCTAATATTTTTTGTCAAAAAATATTGACAGAATTGTCAATTTTTAGCACCCCTTATTTTAACCGTCATGCTCAATTTTAGGAAATCATTTCCGAAAAAGTCCAAAATTTAATCGACCAAATGAGTCAAATTCTTGACGAAATCGATGCTATAAATGAGATTCCTTCATCGAGCTTAAATGAAACATGCGATAAACTCTTTACGTGTTTCTACGAGTTGGAACTTAACGATTATGCCAAAGATACTGTAATACAAACTAAAATCACAACTCGGCTCACCGACAAAATATTGAAATGCGACAAGAAAATCGTTTGCTTCGTAATTCATTTTACGCATATTGTGATTCGTACGGATGATGATGACGGTTTTCTGGGAAGTCTAGATGTTTGTATAACTAGAAGCGGCATTCAGTGTTTCCTAGATATTTTTCAAGAGAAATTTTTCAAAGAGTCTATCCACCTAGAATCATTAGTTAAAGAAGACGGATTCATCGATGAATTGAATGAAGAGCTCGAAAATTGGAGTAGTTATCATTACTGTTTGAGAGCAGACCAAGTCCCAAGTCATTTTGGGCCGATAGATCATTGGTGGTGGTTTCCTAAGGACTGATTTTGATAGACCGGGTTTTGTATTACCTATATTTATATGCAAGAAGCCTTTTAAATACTGCGAGCCCCGTGAAACCTCTATGTAATCGTGTCTGATAAGAAGCATCTCTGACATTTTCACGCTTAATCTATGTTTTAATTAATAAATTTTTAAACCAATAGTTCCACTCTTGAGGAATTATTAGATCGGAAACTTCAGTCATTTTCTTCACTAGTTCGAGTCTCATTGGAGCTAAAAGAGTTTTTGCTTCGATCTCTCGACTACTTTGGGCTCCATAGGAGCTCGGATATCAAGTTTTCAAAAAGAACAGACGAGAAATCGAAGTTTGATAGATCTGAGTGATAGTATCCATAATCCAATAATTCTTCAATAATGAGTAGTATATTTGAGTATATTCTCTTATATATCTAATACAAATTTATATCGCTTTTTTGAAATTGGCTTATATTTTAGGAGAATGGCTAGGATGAATAACAACGAGTTATCCGGTAAGAATTTAGAACTTGTCCAAGGGAGAAAGACGCCATCTCTTTTCTCCTCTTCTCCATACTGCCACAGGAGGGTCAAAATTGAAAACCGTACCACATACAGCAGTACATGTTGATTGAGAGAGGTCCTTGCAAGCGTATCGCTGCTGGAGGGGACCATCTCTTATAAATATTGCAAGCATCTTACCCAATCCGGTTAGCATTCAACTAGAAAATACACAACTAGAACCATCGGGTGGGAACTCGAAAATACACAACTAGAACCACTAATGAAATTTCTTTGTTGTCTGGCTTTCTGTCAAAATTACCAAAGAGCAAAAACTTACAAGGGACCTTTCAGAACTGCGAACTCTGAATTTTTTTCAAACATAACTAGAAAAAAAGAGAAAAATACGGAGATTCCGAAAATAATAAGCATTTCATCCTATAGGTATGAAAATTTTTCGCAAATTGCATTACAAAATTGCAAAAAAATAATAATGTGGCAAAAATAAAAAACAGGAACTGGGTATCGAACACGAGACCTACGGAGTAAAAGTCAAGAGCTTTACACTACACTATTAGGTACATGTTGAAAATAGGATTAAAATTTTTTATAAAGGAAAGTTTTTTTTGTTATTTTTAATCAAAAAAATTTTTTTTAAATTCTGCAACAACTATATAAAAATTTATAAATTTAATAAAAAAATTTAAAAAATTGCAAAAATAGAAAATTTTTTATGTTGAAAAACACAAAATTATGTTGAAATACATATTTTTTTTCAATTTTTGCATTTTTTCTAATTTTTTTATTAAATTTATAAATTTTTATATAGTTGTTGCAAAATTAAAAAAAAATTTTTTGATTAAAAATAACAAAAAAAACTTTCCTTTATAAAAAATTTTAATCCTATTTTCAACATGTACCTAATAGTGTAGTGTAAAGCTCTTGACTTTTACTCCGTAGGTCTCGGGTTCGATACCCAGTTCCTGTTTTTTATTTTTGCCACATTATTATTTTTTTGCAATTTTGTAATGCAATTTGCGAAAAATTTTCATACCTATAGGATGAAATGCTTATTATTTTCGGAATCTCCGTATTTTTCTCTTTTTTTCTAGTCATGTTTGAAAAAAATTCAGAGTTCGCAGTTCTGAAAGGTCCCTTGTTAGTGAAAAGACCCTTTTACTGAATTCAAATCAGCAAAAGGGTCTTTTCACTAAGTTTTTGCTCTTTGATAAGTTCGACAGAAAGCCAGACAACAAGGAAATTTTTGTGTGGTTCTAGTTGTGTATTTATGAGTTCCTGCATGGCATTATGAAACGGTTCTAGTTGTGTATTTTCTAGTTGAATGCTAACCCCCCATCCCTCCTCCCTAGACATCTATGATTTAAACTGAGCGGTTACGACGCTCAAGAAAATGATTTGCTTAACATGCGGACGATGTCCTGTAAGTTTTTATGCAAATGAAAACCCTATAACTGACTATCATCTTCCAGAAAGAATTTTTGAAAAAAACTTTCCCTGGTCGGATCTAGGCCCACAGAAAGAGATACAACTATGTGTTTTCGCGACCAAAAATTTTTTTGAGCTATATCAGCTTAGGAAATTGCCAGAGAATGGTTGATCACTCATTGAAAAATCCGGTGTCTGCGCTATCGAACACTATAAAAAACTCTGTACCATGCTGTCCAAAATTTGCATTCTTTGCAGCAGGGTTGTATCCGGTCGGTTAACCGATCGGTCGGTTAACCGTAACCGGAACGATTTTAACCAAATTAACCGAACCGATAACCGGATCGAAAATAACCGGATTAACCGATAACCGGATCCATTAACCGATCGGTTAATTCGGTTAAAGCACTGGATAAAATGGCATTTTAAAAGCCATAATGAGTAGAGAGAAATCACATTTTAAAGGTAGTGTGCAAGCAATTAAAATTTGGATTCCCGCCAGAGCAGGAATTTTCGTTTTAATGCACAACTTTTGGCTTAAATTATATGCTCATCAAAAAAGTTGCCTCTCCATAGAGCAGTAGATAAGGAACCTCCCAATTCGATCTGGCAAGTTATGCACCGTTGGGCCCGCAGGTTCGATCCCACTAGGGCAAAAATTTTGATTTTCAAAAAACTTTTTTTACAAACGGAGCAAAAATTTTTTGCTCCTTTGTAAAAAATTTTTTTTGATATCAAAATTTTTGTCCTAGTGGGATCGTNCCATTCGATCTGGCAAGTTATGCACCGTTGGGCCCGCAGGTTCGATCCCATTAGGGCAAAAATTTTGATTTTCAAAAAACTTTTTTTACAAACGGAGCAAAAATTTTTTGCTCCTTTGTAAAAAATTTTTTTTGATATCAAAATTTTTGTCCTAGTGGGATCGTACCTGTGGGCCCAACGTTGCTTATTTTTTCAGAGCGAACGGGCGGCTTCCTTATCCACTGCACTATGGAGCGGCAACTTTTTTTCGCGCTCTCGTTGAAAAGACTATATACATAAAATACTTTGAAAATATAATTATTCCATTAGGAAACCAAGAAAGATGAATAACCGAATTAACCGATCGGTTAACCGACCGCATCACTAATTAACCGAATTAACCGAACCGATAACCGGATCCTGAATAACCGGATTAACCGATAACCGGAATGAGCCAAATTAACCGACCGAATACAACTCTACTTTGCAGTGACCTCAGTTTTTATATGAACCTTTTGACAAAGATTATCTATTTTAAGCGTTTTAATAGCGCTTCCATAAAAAGTGATCTTCACAAAAGTTATAGCATAAATACCAGCTTTCGTTTGGTATATAGATTATTACATGTTTTATGCGAATTTTGTTTTAAAAATCGATTTTTCTTTAAAAAATTTGCATATTTTTTGATAAGCTTTGACTTCTAATGGCCATAACTTGAACAAGATCATTCATTTTTGATGATCTTGGTGTCGTTGAGTTGCTCTGAGCATGAACAAAGTTTAAATATTAAAATTTCCAGTTGTTGCCTCAAGATATAAAATTTAAAATTTTTGGGTAATGTAAAAGTAATAATTCAAAATATCACTTGAAACTTATGCAAATTTTCATAAAAGCAACGTATTCTACCGTTTTTCTATATACGGAATTCGAATAAAAACTTACAGGACATCGCCCGCATGTTAATGGTTTTAGCGCTAAAACAATAACGTGTATACTGAGGACATTTGCAATCGAGCTTCGCCCAAATTAATGCTCCTTCGATCAAACAAATGCAGAACACCATAGGCGATACACTATGGCAATAAGGCCAACCCTCGACTACGCACCTTTCCGAATATAATGCAGCGCGTAGTAGCATACGCCGTCATGCGATGTGTTAATACAGGGTTAGCTTGCTAGTATGCGTGCGTGTTACTAGCGTGCATGAGATTGCTTGGTCAGTGGATTTGGTACGAAATATTTTGTAATTTGGATTCAAAAGAATTTTAGAGTATGACAAATGGTTTCAAGAAGGTTGTCAAATTTTAACCAACTTACGCATTACTAAATGGAATCAGGAACATTTGTTTTTTGAGCCACTTATAAGCCAATTTCAGTAAGAATCGACCCTTTGTCGGCACAGGCCAAATTAAAAGTTCTCGAAATAAAAAACTTCTATATTCCCTAGGCTTTCAACTATGCTAAATTCAAAAATGCAAAAATTTTGACCTCGAACATGGGTAGTTTTCGATATCCGGATACCCCCGTTTTTTTAATTTGTGAAATTTGAATTATATACTTATTTGGTCAAAATCTCGTGTTCTATCAAGCCTAATGAAACGGTTTTGGTGTCGTTGGAAAGCTGGGACATAGTGCTTCATTTTTTTATTTTTTTACAAATTTGATGACCCTGTATCTCGTACCGGAGTGGTCAATAACAGATAATTTTTTCGCTATGAGTCTTAGAATATTTTTTTACTATCGTAAAAACACCAAAAATTCCTGACTGACAAATGATCCCTTCCTTGTAAGAAAAGACTCAAAAAACAGGATTTTAGGCATCCCTATGTGGTCTTTGACATATCAGAATGCTTTAAAACATTAAAATAACAACAGATTTTTGTACCATCAAAAACCCTAGAAAAGTGATCATATGATTTGGCGCGTTCTACGCAAAAGTGCAAATTACTATATCTAGATCTCGAGAAGGGTCAATTCGGCCAACTTAAAGTGCTCTATCCGACTATGAGGCCTCATGCAAAGATCGATCACAATCCGGAAAGCTCTCACTCTGGGCTATCGTGGAGCAGGTTATGAAGTAACCACTTCAAGATCGAGCTCGAAGAAGCAATTTTGTGAAGTAAAACAATGGCCGAAATTTTTAAAGATTGCGTCCAAGCTCTTTATATACCCATGAACGATGCCTCGCGTCTTTACAAAAAATGAAACCCTATATCCCAGCTTTCCAACGACACCAAAACCATTTCATTAGGCTTGATAGAACACGAGATTTTGACCAAACAAGCATATAATTCAAATTTCACAAATTTAAAAAAACTCGGGGTCCGGGTATCGAAAGCTAACCATGTTCGAGGTCAAAATTTTTGCATTTTTGGATTAAACATGGTCAAAAACTAGGGAATATCGCGGTTTCCAAAAATTCTGAGAAATTTTAATTTTGGCCTGTGCCTCCCTCTTTAAACCAAAGGTCGAAAATTACAGAAATTGGCTTCTTTATAGAGAATCGGAAAAACGACCAGTCTTCTTTAAAAATGCTTTAGCCCCGAAAGGGACATATATTGCTATTAACGGCGAAATAAAAAACTTTCAATTTTACAAGATTAAAGAACACTGGGACAAAAAACCCGACAATTGGGAAGTAAGCACAAACAATACCTCAATGGAAGAATATATCAAGATTTTTGAAAACAACAAAATAAAAGTAGAATTAGAAAAAGTGCCCAATGGCCAACAAGATAACCTATTAGTAAGCTTAGACAAGCTTCGCCGCAAGGTAATAAAATTTTTATTGTATTATCAGTTTTTTAGTTGAATGATCCAAAAATATTGGGTGATGGTATTAAAGAAGTATTTCAATCATCAGAACCCATTAAATTAGAATATTCGCATCTGGATGGAATGTTTTTTGTTGTTAAAACAAAAGAAATAGAAAAAGTTAAGAAAGAAAACCAAGCCAAAAGTAAAAAGAACAAAGATCAAGGAGTCAAGGAAGAGACGTACCATATAGGAATTGAAAAAGCCCATGAGATTGTTCATAATAAAAGTATGGCTTCAATTTGTATGTATATGGATGGTGTCCGTTCGACAGGTTGGAAATTTGACATCGTATCATCGATCAAAATTTTTCAACTAGTCCATTTCCAATCTGTCAGATGAAAGGGGTCATCCATAAATTACGTTTCCAAAAGGGGGGGGGGAGGGGGGTTTGGGCCTTGAGTTACGGAAAGTTACAGGGGGAGGGGGGGTCTGGCTAAAAGTTACGTAACTTTATCGCTGGTAAAGTTTTTTATATCCAATTTGTATTTTGTTTGTCGGGCGATCTCGAGAAGGCGTGATTTAAACATGGAATGCTAAATTAAAGTAGGGGACGATGAGAGAAGATGATTGGCACCAAAATCATCGAAATCTGAGACAAACAATTTTTACCCCTTGTCCAGAAACGGTAACGGAAATATTTCCGGAAACTGTAACGGAAACGATTGAATATTTGCCATCCCTGTATTCATACCTCGATCTGCCATCGAGGTATGAATATATCCTGATCAATAAAATAGTTAATTAAAACGATTGCTTTTTCATTGTTAAATCGAATTCTTCTTGCTTTTTCACATTTTAAAAGTTTTTTACATTAAAGTTGTGAGTGCAAACACATTTCGCCTAGTATATCTTATTAAAGGGGCAGACCACGAAAATCATATAGGTAAGCTAAAGATTACACTTTCATGGACTATCACTTTAACATTTAGTTTTTTAAAGCGCTTTATTTATTTATTTCATTTCTCCAAAGTTTTAATAATTTTAGCCTCTATGTCAAATACGCAAGAAAGTTTGAAGTTATCGGGCAAAGCTCGATATAATTTGAATGCCCGCTTTATCAAAGCTCATCGTAAAGCATTTTTCGAACTCCCAGCTGCGCGGCAACAAGAAGAAGCTAATATTATTTGGAAGAGAGTTAAAAAGGATGTTGCAGAAGTGGAAAGATTGATTGCTGAATGGACAGTAAAAGCAAATGCGAGAAAAGCAAAAGAATCAATTGCAGCATTTTTTGCTAAATCTAAAGTATTGTGTAGTTTCATTGCTTTGTTGAGATTGCTTTTAGACTTCCTCGGATAACACTTCGCTACATCAACCTTCGTCTTCAAGTGAATTTCCAACGCCGGCTCAACAATCATCAACCCTAAGCCAAAACGTTCTAGAATCGGAGTTATCTGGAGATGAACTACCAAAATTGGTAAATTTGCTTTATTTGAGGAGATGGATTAATCCATTGTTGATTTGAAATGCTGAAATAATCTTGCTTTTATAGACTAGTGTGAAATATCTGGCGCCTAAACAAACGGAACTGAGTAAGCAATTGTCTGATATTGAATTGGAATCGAATTATTTGAACAGCAAAACTATTCGGACACTAGAAGATGAAAATCGGCGAAACGAATTGGTAACTGAAAAGGCTCTAATTCTTAAAAAACTGAATAAGCTTAAAGTAATTTTTTAGATTTCCGGTCACTTAACCGACCGGTCACATGACCAATCGGTCACTTGACCGACCGGTCACATGATCGATCGGTCACTTGACCAACCGGTCACATGATCGATCGGTCACTTGACCGACCGGTCACATGATCGATCGGTCACTTGACCGACCGGTCATTTGGCCGATTGAACTTTTATACTTCAATTTGAATTGGGTTTAGGCTTAAGGCCTAAGGCTTAAGAAAAAAGTATGCCTTAAAAAATGCCTTAGGCCGCATTTTATCCACAAAAAATATAATTTAAATTCAAAATAAATACAAAAATTTAGTCGGCCAAATGACCGGGTTGGTCAAATGACCGGTCGGCGAAATGGCCGGGTCGGTCAAGTTACCGGACACGAATTATTTGATCTTAATACATTTGTTACCGATTTAGGGCCGGGCTACATATCAACAAAATTACAGGAAGCGTATCAATAACTTTGAAAAATCGCCGCCTCCAAAACGTGGTCGCCCAATACTCGAAGAGCAATACCCTGATTTGCAACAGGTTTTTTACATTTGAATTGCAATTTCGGAATGTTTAGGCGATTATCGATTGTGTCATGGATAATGCAGCTGCTGATCCAAAGCGAAGGACCGAATCCATTCATGTTTGCTTAACTTTGGATAGATTGAAAGAGAAGTTACTTGAATTGGGCTATGAACTTTCTAGAAGTGCTTTGTATACTCGGTATGGGTTTTTGTTTTGTATTGAAATTCTTTTTCCAGACTATTACCAAGAAACTCGTTGACTTCAGAAGGAAAACGACACGTGATTGTGTACCTGTGAAAATTGTTCGCCCTCAAAACGACTTGATGAAAGAGCACATTGATGGACATTTTGCATCAGCTGCTATTAAGCACTTGAGGGTTATTATTTTAAGATTTTGTTGTAGAATCCATTTTATTTTGCAGGATTTGGCCTCGATGATGGGTCAAGAATGCGTATTTTTTATGTCTCAAGATGATAAAGCTCGAATCCCCTTGGGAATTTCTGCTGCTAATAAGCAATCTCGAATTGTAATGCATATGCAGTACCGAGTGAAGCTACCAGATCACGACTGGGTTATCGCCGAAAGGCATAAGCTTATTCCTAGTGTGTATGCTGCCTGTGAATTTACTAAGGACGGAGAAGTTGGTTATTCTGGCCCAACGTTTGTTTGCATCAGATCAGGAAAACATGACAAATCTGAATCAAGAACTCATTTACGAGATCTTAAAGAGTGTTTGAAATTACAGGTACAGGGTGTCTCAGATGTAATGTACCTATTTTATGTTGACATAACTTTTTCTGGAAAATGATTTTGAATTTTCGACTTTTGGAAAATAACGAGCTAATTTGTCCATTTTTTGCATGTTTCTTTGTTTTTGAAAATCTTGACTTTGGGCATTGAAACGAAAATTTGCTATTTTTCCTGAAGGAATTTAAAAAAAATTCTTGCGCCAATTGATTCAGCGACCCCAAAAACGGTAGTGTACCAATTTTCGTGAAAAACATATTCTTGGTTTTCGAGTAAAAAAACTTTATTGAAGGGCTGGGGTTCGAACCAGCAACGTTCGGGCTCATGCACATTATGGTGTATGCAAGCTCGCATATACTAGAATGTGCATGAGCCAGAACGTCGCTGGTTCGAACCCTAGCCCTTCAATAAAATTTTTTTACTCGAAAACCAAGAATATGTTTTTCACAAAAATTGGTACACTACCGTTTTTGGGGTCGCTGAAACAATTGATGCAAGAATTTTTTAATTCCTTCAGGAAAAAATAGCAAATTTTCGTTTCAATGCCCAAAGTCAAGATTTTCAAAAACAAAGAAACATGCATAAAATGGACAAATTAGCTCGTTATTTTCCAAAAGTCAAAATTCAAAATCATTTTCCAGAAAAAAGTTATGTCAAAATAAAATAGGTACATTTCATCTGAAACACCCTGTACATTTTTTATCTTGATTTTTTATATTTTTTACATGGGTTTTTAGTCGTTTGAAAAATCAGCTATGACTTCAGAAGGAAATGTAAAGCCAATTTGGATATTCTCCGTCGATGGCGGTCCTGATGAAAATCCGCGATTTAAGAAAACTCTAATGGCTTATTTCCAAATTTTCAAAGTAATCTTTTCAACGGTATTCTGCAATTTGTACTTTATAGGAAAATGATGTGGATCTACTGGTTGTTGCTACCCACGCACCTGGCCAATCTGCTTTCAATCCGGTTGAACGCCGAATGGCACCCTTATCTCATGATCTGGCCGGATTAATACTTCCTTACAATACATTTGGAAGTCATTTGGATAAAAATGGCAAAACTGTGGATTTGGATAGGGAAAAGAAGAATTTTGAAGCTGCTGGCCAAGCTTTGGCTGAAGTCTGGTCATCATTGGTTTTTTTCTGTGTTTTTTTTTGGTCTCATAACTCGATTTTAGATTATTGGAGATCACCCAGTTTTGGCGACGTGGGTCAGTCCAGATGAAGAAAAACCATTATTGGAGCTGCCGAAACAAAAATGGATTGTGGATCATGTTTCCTTTGGCCAATATCTACTCCAGTTTCGAAAATGCTTGAACAAAATCTGCTGTCGTCCTTACAAAACAAATATTAGAAAGATTTTGAAAGATGGCTTTTTACCGGGACCAATTCCATTTTCTTTATCTAGTAAAGGTAAACCCTTTACGTATTTCTTAGATATATTTTCGGCACTTATGCACTATCCCCTCAGGCTGAAAATAAAAAAAGCAATTTTTCACCATTTTTTTCAAAATTTTGGAATGTTGAAAAAAATGGTGAAATATTGATTTTTTTGTTTGTTTTCAGTCTGGGAGGGATACTGCATAAATTTATGCAAAATTCCCCCCCCCCCCGTCTAGAGGGGATAGTGCATAAGTAACATATTTTCTAGGCCCGAAAATTAATGCAAACGGCCGTTTTTTAAACTTGGCAACTCGACTAGCTTTTTCAAAACTCCAACCTGAGAATATGATTTTTGACCAATTTTGTCCATCCATTGCAAATTCCATCCAAGATAGAACCTGTTCAAATTGTGCCTTCTATTTTTCATCAAAAA
Organism: Acrobeloides nanus; assembly: GCA_900406225.1. Lineage (NCBI taxonomy): Eukaryota > Metazoa > Nematoda > Chromadorea > Rhabditida > Cephalobidae > Acrobeloides > Acrobeloides nanus. The sequence goes on from OZJO01007648.1 coordinate 54,816, forward strand.
GTTTGTTATCGGATCATAATAAGGCAAAGGTATGTTTAGAATTTTTATTCGAAATAAATGTTCATTTTTAAGATTTGTGTTAAATCAAACAATGAACCTGAAATTTTGGACGATGTTATTGTTTTACTGGATCGAATAAATATTGAACTCCATGAAATTGTGGATGAAAATGCGAATGTTTTGGGACTATCCGATGGTCTTCCTATTTTGCAATCAGATGACCCTTATAGAATCCAATTTGAAGATCTGGATAGCGGAATTTAATTGGAGTTTATGCACTTCGGCCCCCCCCCAAATTTGGGGGGGGCCGAACTGCATCGACTTTGGGGGGGGGGCCGAACT
>OZJO01007655.1:0-22407 GCA_900406225.1 Acrobeloides nanus
CGTAGTAACTTTTTTTTTTCTTTGACAAAGTTGTTCAGCGTAAAAAGTTGCCCCAAAATCACCACTGGTTACAATCCACTAAGTGAGTGTTAACACATTAAACAAATAGAAAACATCATTTTTACAATGAAACGAGATGAGGATAGAAATTTTTAGCCTCCTCTTGAGTAGGCTAAGGATATGTGGATAGATATCCTTAGCTTTTTAGCTTTATTCATACGGATTAAAAGCCAAGGATAGTTATCCTTAGCTAAGGATAAGCCGATAACTTTATTAATACCGACTATCCTTAGCTAAGGATAATTATCCTTAGCTAAGGATTATATCCTTAGTTTTTAGCATTATTCATACCAGCTCAGGGGTCTTCAGGAGTACCGTCCGCGAAAAAGCGTCCAGAACCCATTTTTCGGGTTTTGTTATAAAATTGTAGATTAACGTCTGGAGAATCCAGATCTATACGAATTTTTGGTCAAATCGGTAGTTTTCGATGATTTTTGAATTCGAGATGCCACATGACTCAAAAAAGCTCAAAAATGCACCCCTCGACAAAAGTTCATAATTTCTTATTGGAATAAAATTTTTGGATGCTGTTTTTTGCTACCAGCTTGCTAAGAATGACCTGGAAAACATATTCCAAATATCGATTGTAGGAATAATCAATCAAAATTTAAAAATTTGGGGTTATAATGAAAAGTGCTTAAAAATTCAAAACCCGGGCACCCTCAGAAAAGACGTCATAAATTCTATGAGGAAAATCGTGCAATTTCGTGCAGACTAGGGGTTAAAGAGCAAAGCTAACTCTATCAAATAATAGGAGCCTTTTTAGCTGGAATGATCCCGCAATGACGCGCAGAGGCCATATGTGCCAAGAACCCCGGGATAGGGCAAATCCTGGGGTATAGGGGACCAGGGAAAATTTTTTTTCGTCCAATTCCATCGGGAATCGCTTCCCCGCCCGGAAAAACCCCCTGTATAAAAAAAAGACGAATCCGCACTCATTTGTGGGAGATAGAGCGATTTTTCTCCAGGGGGCCCCTTCCGGACTCCAAAATTAGCCACTATCGTAGGAGTGGATTTCAGTGTTCAAAATCAAAAAAATTCCTTCAGATTTCATTTCAGATCGAGTTCCCCATGTCGAAAAACACCCGAGTAGAAAAAATTAGACGATTTGGAGCACTTTTTGGAGTTCGAAATAATCAATTTTTCCCTCTTTTATTTAATTTTTTCCCCCAAGGGAAAAAAGTTGAATAAAAAAAGTCAGGATAGCATTTTCACGCTTCGGAAATACGCGCAATCGATTCCTCGCATAAAATTACCTATATACAGGGTGTTAAGAAATTACGCGCACTTTTTCAAATTTTGAGTAATTTTGATTGCATAACATTTTTTTCGATTTCTATTCCCTTTATCATGATTTTTAAGTGCTAAAAAATGGAAACTAAGAGCAAATGGTTAGGCCGGCGGTATGCTACTTGGTCGAAGTAAGAAAGTTGAGGTTGTGAAAGTCTTTGGAGTCCAAGCTCGAACAGTCACCGTCGCTATTCTGTAGATGATTGGATGAAGAGACTTTATTTAGTGATAGAAGCTAAAGGTGGATATATTGAATAAGGACTGTTTCGTTGTTATAAATAATGTGTTGTTTCGAGTTTGTTATGGTATAAAAATTTGCTTTTGAATTCGAATTTTAAAAAAGTGCGCGTAATTTCTTAACACCCTGTACATATGGAATTAGTCAGTTTCGAGCCATTTCTGGGGAGATTTTTGAGTTTGAATAGGACGCTTTTTCCTTATGTTTCTATGGACGTTTCATAGGTTTTTCTTAGGCTATTTTCTCATAGGAAAATCCGTTTTTGATGTGGTTTTTTGCCACTATAGGGTTTTTAATACCTTGCATGTCAAGGTAGTCCCAAAAGCAAAAAAGGTCAAGGTAGGCCAGCGATGTCAAGGTAGTCCAAAGTTGTCAAGGTAGTCCCAAAGGAAAAGAGACAAGGTAGTCTCATAGAAAAAGTGTCAAGGTAGTCCCAAAGGAAAAGTGTCAAGGTAGTCCCAAAGGAGATATGTCAAGGTAGTCCCATAGGAGATATGTCAAGGTAGTCCCAAAGGAAAAGTGTCAAGGTAGTCCCAAAGGAAAAGTGTCAAGGTAGTCCCAAAAGAGATATGTCAAGGTAGTCCCATAGGAGATATGTCAAGGTAGTCCCAAAGGAAAAGTGACAAGGTAGTCCCATAGAAAAAGTGTCAAGGTAGTCCCAAAAAAAAGTATCAAGGTAATCCCATAGGAGATATGTCAAGGTAGTCCCAAAGGAAAAGTGTCAAGGTAGTCCCATAGGAAAAAAAATTTCCTTTGGGACTACCTTGACACTTTTCCTTTGGGACTACCTTGACATAGATGGACTACCTTGACCATTTTTGCTTTTGGGACTACCTTGACATTCAACGTTTTAATAGCACAGATTTCGATTCTAAAACGAATTTGAGGTCGTTTTCTTATGAAATTATAGAGTTCTGAAAATGCATGACGGTCCCTACCTATAGTGTAATTTTATGCGGGGAATCAATTGTGCATTCCCGAAACGCGAAAACGCTTTCTTGATCCTGGTTCAGGGAAAAAATTGGGTTTTTGAAGCGAAAATGATATTCTTTTTCACTTAATCAGGATCAGGGAAGCGTGTTCACACTTCGGAAATGCGCGCAATATATTTCCCGCATAAAATTACCCCAAACGGGTCATTTTTAGAAAAATTCGGGCCCCACCGACAAATCACAAAAATTTCAATTTTTGAATCATTCTGTATATAGGCAGGCCCGTAGCAATGAGGGCGAGGGCATATGTTTCAAACCCGAAATTTCTTAGGAAAAGGCCCCAAGATAGCATCGCTTCTACTCCTCTCTGTTTGTATTGGCAGTCATATTTTCGACCGTGCTCAAAAGCAAGTTTGATTCCTACTTACGTATTTAGGTATACGATATTCTTAGTCGTAACGTCTGAACTTTAGATATAACCTACCGAACCCTTCAACCAATAATCCATAGCTACAAGATATCTAACATTGTAGTCGACTAATTCCAACTTTCGGTTTGCAGACAGATCATATTGATAAATACCTCTATAGGTCGAGAGCCAGAGAATTAGGTCTTTTTCCATAGCAGTAGTCATAACTAATTCTTCTTTGGGACATCTAATTGTCATCATTTCACAAGAAGAGTCGTTGAATTCAGGACCGCAATGAGTATCTCTCAGCCAAGAATCGGTATAGGTGCAATTGACCTGAAATGAGGATAGTAATATAGTTTTATGACTTCGTATGAAAAAGATGGAATGATTGGAGTAGTGTAAAGCAACTTTTTCCCGATGGACTGGTCTTTAAAAAAATTATAAAAATTATTTTACGGGTTGTTTTTTGGGGTGGGGGAGGGGGACTTTTAATTCCGACGCCCTTAATGTTTCCTTTGTTCAAGGAGATCTAATTTTGGGGTCGGGTCGGAAAATGCCTTTTTTAATTACCGTATTTTCTCTAAAATAAGATCCCCGAGGGATTAATAACGCCAAAAAATAAAAAAATCCAAAATAACGCCTTCCTTTGAGGAGTTGAAAAAATCTAGGTCTTGTTTTAGAGAAAATACTGTAAGTATCTCGAAAGTTTTGGCAGATTTTTTTGAACCATACTTACAGTTATTCCCACATTTGTAACACACTCAATTTGGCTACGATATTTCTCTAAATTTGAATTATTTACATAGCACACACTCAAATAATTATCACATTCAATTAGATCTACTTGTGTTCCATTTGTTATGCCAAGGAACGGTTGAGTACGGTTAGCATTCCTACTAATGTGACATGAGATGGCAATATCCTCCGCTAAAATTTGAGGAAATGACACATGAAAGGCTCCGAATAAGTTTAAAATGCCTGAGAATCAGAATAATATTGTACATTAAAACACAAGCGTAAAGAAATAGACCGTTTGGTTTGTATACAAATGTATGAAACATTTGAAATTTTTTCGGGATCTATGAAACAATTGAAATACAGTGTTACAAACCAAACGGTCGCGTTTTAGGGCGTTGCTTTCGATGAAATGCACTAGAATTATGTTTTCTAAAATATCCATTCTTATGATTCATCGATTGAAACAAGTACATAAAATTTTTGTCAATACAAAAATTATTATGATACATTAATCTTTCGATAGTATCACATCACAATATTAATTTCTTTTAAATTTTCTATACAAAAATCTGACCATGAACAGATATGATATCAGTAATAGCATCCAAAAACGCGAAAGTTTAGTTTGTAACACTGTATTTCAATTGTTTCATAGATTCCGAAAAAAATTTCAAATGTTTCATACATTCGTATACAAACCAAACGGTCTATTTCTTTACGCTAGTGTTTTTAATGTACAATTTCTATTGTTTCATAAAACTGCGAAGCAGTTTTTCCATTTTTAAATAAATAAATTCTGAAATTTAAAAATTTTATGCAAATAAAATTTTAGATAAAGTCATTATCAAGATCATATTCATCTTAAAAAATGCTTTTAAATGACATCCATATTGCCTACAGTTGAAAATTTTCAAATTTTTTCAATTTTTAGGGGTACTCTAATTTTTTAATTTAAAAAAATTAATTTTTTAAATAAAATAATTATCAGAATCGTAATCAGCATCAAAAATGCATTCAAATGACATCCATATTTGCCAAAACTTGAAAAATTTTAATTTTTTCAATTTTTAAGGGGTACCCTTTATTTTTTTTATTTTTTATAAAAATTTTTATGAATATTATCATCATTGATTCGCAGTCTTTTTTACATAAGTATCACTAATCGTTTTCAGCATGATCGATAACGCTATAACAACATACTTATGTGAAAACTCGATAAAATCAATTTTTTTGAATTTTTAGCGCGTAACCCCCTAATTTTTTAATTTTTATACAATTTTTTGTTAAAAATAAATATCACCATCGTGTTCTCCATAGTCGAACCCCCCCCCCCCCCCCCCCCCTCCCCCGAGTACGAAAAATTAGACGATTTGGAGAACTTTTTAAAAATTGGAATTTTTTCAATTTTTTAAGGATGTAACCCCATTTTTTAATTTTTACAAAGTTTTCTGATAAAAATAAATAACGCCATCGTGTTCCCCATGCATGTAAACCCCGAGTACAAAAAATTAGACGATTTGGTAAACTTTTTAAAAATTCAAAGTTTTTCATTGAGAAATAGGGGTAATTTTATAAAAAATGAATTTTTTGATCCCTGAATGAATTTTTTCGAAAAAAATTTTGATGCCATCTTGTTCAGCACAATTTTGCTGAATCAATTTATTTAAAACTGGGTATGAAAATTTTTTATTGGCAAAATAGTCTCAAAATTGACGGTTTTTATTGAAAAATCGGGTTTTACTTGTAAAAAATCAATTTTTTAATCCCCTAAATGAATTTTTTCAAAAAAGCGAAACGGTACGCTTTTACATTTGTATCCAGGCAACTTTTAAAAAAAGAATGATCAAAATCCACGTTTCTGATTTTTCGCTAGAGGTGACAGAAGAAAAAAAACAACCAAAACTCAACAATTTTATTTTTTCAATTTTTTAGGGGGTTAAAAGTGAACCCCCACAAGTATATATATCTTTTGGAAGCTCATACTTAGACAAAATTTATAGTGTGAAAATTATTTGGAAAAAATTTTCTGTAAAACATTAACCCTCAAAACCGCTAGAGGATGTATACAACAGTGGTTTAAAAACCAAACGGTACGCAGCCCCATGGGGAAAAAAATTGACTACATATGTTTTGCGTGAAATGACTACATATGTTTTGATGGAGGCCGGAACGCCCTCAAATGGGGTTGGACGATTCACCAAACTCCACTTTCGACAAACGGGACTTTTCAATAGGAATTTTACCGAATGTGAAATATGAATATTCGGAACTACCATTGAATAATTTTATTTTTTTGGTGAATATCTAATTGGTGAAAAGTAATGCTATTTTATTTGTCTCCAACTTGCTTTTCTCTAGTGCTTTTTCATAATTTTTCCTTGTTGCACATTTCGTGCCAATGCTCAATCATTTTCTCTTTATGTTTGAATTGCTGTGCGCATTGAAACGATTACCATGAACCATTATGACATTAGAAAATAAAGTGAAAGGTCGACTGATCGTCAATGCAATTAGATTCGCGGATTAGTTCTGCACAAAAAGCGATAAAACAGATACTACTTTCGATCAAAGCAGAATGAATTAGCGATAGTGGACTTAGTACATTGTAATTTATTGTTTGAATAAATAAATTTCACAAAACCACATTTCTTTTAAATTGAGTTTGAGAGGTCAAAGACCAGAAAATTATTTGTTAATTTTTTTTGGTTAAAAGCTGTATTTTGGGTCCTACATCGAACTTTCAGTAGCATAAAGTACCGTTTGGTAAAAAATTCTGTTTGGTGAAAAGTCCGTTTGGTGAAAGTAGAGTTTGGTAAATCGTCCTAGACCTCCATAACCAAAATTGTGGAAAATATCTCGACGAGTGGCGCTAGACGGAACGACCAAAAAAATTTTCCTGTCCTTCCTCTGAAATTGAATTATGGATATGCTGTTGTGGTCTCTTTTTTCTAATTTTCGGAGAAAAATAGCGAAAAAATGGCCATGAAGACCAAGTTGATCCCTTCTCTCCTATTGGCGTAGGGAGCGCGACGTGAGAAAATGCCGGAAAAGTGCAGGCAAAGATCAAAATTTAAAGAAAGTTCTCCAATCGACTCAGCTCGCCGAGCGCTTCAAAACGAGTACCATATCATGGGTTTTTGGGGTCAGGAATGCGCCCTTTGTACATCTGGATGCACAACGGACAATACCTTGACGGACAAGGGTTGTCCGCGGTCAAGACGGGACGGACAAGGGTTGTCCGAAGTCAAGACGGACATCGAGTGGAACGATAACCATAACTCGAGAAAATGGGATTTAAAAAAAATGAAATTTTCTCGATTTTCTTTTCATGAGACGAGAGTAGGCGCATTCGATTCCTCGTGAAACACACAACTAGGGGTTTAGTAAAGTTTATTTGGGGCGCTAAAAAGTTCAAGAAACCCGAAAAAATTGCATTTCTTGAAAAAATCCCATTTCCTCGAGTTATGGTTACCATTGCACTCGATGTCCGTCTTGACTTCGGACAACCCTTGTCCGTCCCATGATTTTTCCTTGTTGTCTGGCCTTTATATATCGCATGTCCGGACACGGGTGTCCGTCTGTTAAAAAAAATGCTCCATTTTTCATGAACTTTCCGAATATCAACCAAAAGGAGAACTTTTTTCCCGTTCGGACTGGTCCCTTAATGCTTACAATCTGTAACACCTGACTCCGTGACACCAGTAACTCCTACATGGGTTACAATTGTGGTTCCATTAGCTGTACCTACTTTGTGTTGTTGTCGTAGATGTAGTAATAGGCGTCGTAGTGGTCGTGGATGTAGTTGTTGTTGTAGGAGTTGTTGTCGTGGTGGTCTTTGTAGGCGTCGTCGTAGTTGTAGAAGTTGTAGTGGTCAGAGTTGTAGTTGACGTGGTAGTCGTAGGTGTATTTGTTGTAATAGTTGTACTAGTGGTGGTTGTAGGCACAGCAGTTGTAGTTGTTGATGTTGTCATCGTCGTTGTCGATGTAGTAGTCGTTGTAGGTTGTACCGAAAAAACCCCTAAAAGATACAAAAAATTTTCACTCAAATTCCTACCAAAATTCATTTTTTATTTTGTTGGCAAAATTCATGAAAATTTTTGTATATCCACATTTTTATGCGGGGAATACGATGGCGCAATTATTTTTCCATGAAAACTTTTGAAAAAAATTGGAAAAATTTCAAAAAATCTAAAATTGCGATTTTTTCAAATTTTCGAAGAGTGTGAGTGAAGGCCGATAACAACCCCTGAATAACCAATTTTTCGGTGAAAACGGAAACTTTTATCATTTTCGCTTCAATAAACACTTTAATTTCCCTGAATCAGGGTAATGAAGCATTTTCAGGCTTCAGGAACGCGCGTAAAAGATTCCCGCATAAAATACCCCTAGAGGATTCATTTTTAGGAAAACGGTTTTCTGGCTTAAAAACCATAAAAAATCAGGAAAAGTGCCCTTTTTTTACTCACCCTGTGGAATCTTGGGATATCGGATCTTTTCTTTTAATATCACATCATTTATGCAGCTTAATTTTTTAGAGAAGTAGATCGATTTTATTGTCAAGATTTGAAAAGCCATTGTTTTGATTATGTTTCGAGTCACAATTTAATGCTATAGAAGAAAATTTCAACAGCCTTCGAACCAAGAATAAAATTTCATCTAATCTTTCAAGAGCTCTTTTGAAGCAATATCAAAACGAGTAAGTTAAAGGACTATGGCAAAAAATTTTCGATCCAAAAAATGACTCCAGTTTGTAGAACACAATTTTCTAAGCATTTTTTGTCTTACACACTCCTTGAACAAATTTTCCTATTAGCAAAGTCATTGTTTTTAAAAACCTATCTTTTCGAGCATTTGGTTGGCATACATAGTGACGGGACGAATCGACGGAACGAACAAGAACGTGATACAAAAACGGGACGACAAGAACGGGACGATGAAGGGAATTATAAGCATAATTGTCGCCCCGTTATTGGTCATCTCGTTCATGTGCTTGAACGATCGTTTCATCCCGTTCTTGTCGATGCCACTTGGTTTGTGTATCAAAACGAAACTTGGATCAAAATTTGTATATTAAAACACAAACATGATCCAAATTCAAACTTAATTATATCTGAGATAAAAAATTTTCAAGGGGTAGTGTAAAAACAAAAAATGCTCTGAAAATTAGACACGGCACGGCGCACCAAAATGTCGAAAAGATGCAGACAAGGATCAAATTTTAAAAAAGTTTCGTCAATCGACTCAGCTCGCCTAGCGTTTCAAAACGGGTACTATATCATGGGGCTTTAGGGGTTGACCTATGGCCGATTGGCTAACTTGATCGGCCTTCACTCACACTCTTCGAAAATTTGGAAAAATCGCAATTTTAGATTTTTTGAAATTTTCCCAATTTTTTCAAAAATTTTCATAGAAAAATAATTGCGCCATCGTGCTCCCCGCATAAAAATATGGATATGCAAAAAATTTCCATGAATTTTGCCAATAAGATCAACACGAATGGCAAAATTTTCACGTGTACGTGTAGTAAATATACACGTTTGCGTCTTACCAATCGTGTACATGTTTAATTGATCAAACCCGAACGTGAGAAATAGCTTCAACGAGTACGTTTCAATATTTACTCCACATGCACGTTTAATGGAGCGTGTACGTGTAGTACACGTTCGACGAACATTAGTACATGTACATGAGTATTAAAATTTTAACGTGTACATGTAGTACTTAACGTGTATGTGTAGTACACGTATACGTGTAATACACGTACACGAGTGGCAAAATTTTAACGTGTACGTGTAGTATCCTGTAAGTAGGCTCCTACCAGGCGACAGTGTTGTTGTAGCAACGGTGTTTCTTCCATTACTAGCTGTACACTCTTCCAGTGAGACCTGATCACATTTGACATAAAGCGAAGCGTTTCCATTCGGAGAACTTTGTACATTAATGTTAACATCATGATGGAAGAGTGTACACTTGCCATTGTTATTTGGATCATAAAAATAGCCGGTACAATGAAGTAAGCCATAGTTAAGGGTACATGGCTCTTTGCAAGCAGTGATATTAGTAAAGTAGCCAGCAAATTTTCCTTGATAATCAGTTAGAAGATGATTGGAAATGAGGCGGAAACCATCCGCATTACATCCACATACTGGGGCTAAAAGAAAGTTGTTACAAACAATTTTTGAAGGAACAATTTTGAACAAAAAATTTTATAAGGAAGTTCAAGTTGGTGCAATCAACTTTTGCTTTGGAATTATTTCCAAATCGTTAACCCTTTGGAGATAAATCCGAAACAATTGCATGAAAAAATTAAACGAGTTTGCATATTGAAACGAAATGCCTGATCATTAATATGATCTGTGTATTGAAACTATTGATCAAATTCTTTAGATTTCTATTTGTTGCCAATAGATTGACCCACGAAGAGCTATGAAACGAGTGGTTGATGCCGGTATTTTGTATGTTGGGAAGCTGAGATAAAAAATAGAGCAAAAAAAGTCGTAAAAAATCAATTTTTTTTATCTCCACCTCCCAATATATGAAATATGGATATCGGCCACTCGTTGGATAGCTCTTCGTGAGAACGAATCGATTGGCAACAAAAAAATAAATAAAAATCTATTGAATTTGATCAATCGTTTCAATGCTCAGATCATATTGATGACCAGGAATTTCATTTCAATACACAAACTCATTTAAATTTTTCATGCAATTTTGTTTCTCATTTATCTTCAAAGGGTTAACGAACTAGAGTTTATTTTCAAAGCAAAAGTCAATCGCCATAACATGAACTTTCTTATAAAAAAGTTTGTTCAAAACTGGACTGATCAATCCGAGTGGAAAAAAGTTGCCCCTTTTTGTTGATATTCGTATAGTTCATGAAAAATAGAGCATTTTGTTTTATGGTAACCTCTGAATCGTTGTAGTTATTGAGATAATTGCGTGCGAAGTTGGCGATTTTTGAAATCTGTGTATTACAACTTTCACCTAGGTTTTTCTGAAAAATTTTAACTCGCATCAAGTAAAAGTTGTCTATTGAAGCGATTAATCAGATAATTTTGAATAATCGCTTCAATAATCAAATTTCAACTGATGCAGATAAAAATTTCTGCAGTACATGTTTTCGTTGTAATAAAGAAATTTAAAAAAATTGCCAACTTCGCACATAATTGTCTCTTAAACGAAAACGATTCAGAATTTAATATAAAAACAAAAAATGCTCCATTTTTCTGAACTTTCCGAATATCAACAAAAACGAGAACTTTTTTCCCGCTCGGATTAGTCCTTTAATGCTTACAATCTGTAACACCGGATTGTACATGTCCTAAAAAAGAGCATAGAACAACAGACTTAATTAAAACCTACCAAAAATTGCAAAATTTAATAAGAAAATTATAAGATAGTGTCCAACGGCCACCCGCATAATGGCCGAGGGTCGTTATAAAATTCCTTGTTGATTTTTAGAAACCCGTGTGCTACTAGGCTCGGCACTTCTAGGCCAAAATTTAATCTTCTTACAGAATGTTTTAACAACACTTAAGCCCAATTTCGAATCCGTTATGAGTTAATTCGATAACCAGCCCAGATATCTTAAACCTCAGCGTGAAAAGTTTTGGAACAAGGAAGTTGTTATACCTCAAAAATGAAAATATGTTTGAAACTTTATTTAAAAAATCGATGCCAATTTAGCCTCGCATATGGTGTTAAACAAGGTGTATTTATCTTCAAATTAGAGGAGACCAAAAAATGAGGGAGTTGATTATCCCATAAACGAGAGAACCATTTGAAATAATCCAGTCGATGATAAAATCATTATCTAATGATTACCATAATCTCTTCTCTAAAAATTTCAGGGACAACTTTGGTTGCTCTTTCGATCTTTTTTTAATACTTACAAAGAGGATATAAATTTTTGTCTATCATGAAAGTACAAAGTATAATTTTTGACGCTACAACGAAAAAAATTAAAATCGTTTGTAAAAATGTAACAAGCCCTCTGATGTTGGACCTTTACCATTTTTGATGGCTTACCTTGTAACAGGCATAACTCTTGATAGAAATTGTTCGTCAAAACTATTCTTTAGAAAGAACGATCATTTTAGCTCTAAAAGAGGATTTAGAATTTTAGAAGTGGTTTTGGCTCTTTAAAAGCGTAAAAATTGCCATTTTTGGGTAGGGGTTTCCCCTATAGGGTTGGAAAATTCAAATATTTTGTCATACAACCGTATTTTTGAAAAGTACGGTTTTATTTAAACACCTTGTATCATTTAATTTGAGTGCAAAGAAATCAAAAATAATATCCGAAAAAGGGTGAATCAGCAAGCAAATTTACCTATCCAAAAACTACAAATTATTATGAAGCTTATAGCTTTATCACCAATTCTAGTTTTATCAAGATAGTTGATCAAAAATCGGCATGCCTATGATATTATTTTAGAGTTTTCCCTTTGTATTCTAAGCCAAGTTAAAAATTTGGGTTAAGAAACGTTTTTATCAAAAAAGCCCAGGGTGTTCTATGCATCTTCTTTCTTGCATAAGTACACGCAAAATATTTTTCTATAAAAGTATCACAATATTTCAATAAACGATTTTTACTATGCAGTTAAATATTTATACATCAAGTGTATTATTTTTGATCGTTCTTTTTCCAATAGTATTTTCCGATCACCTCTTGGTATATGTAAATACAACTCGTGGGCCTGTAGTCGGCTATCATGTTGACTATGGAGATAATAAACAAAATATCTATTATGGACATGCAGATGTTTTCTTGAGTATTCCTTATGTACAACCACCTATCGGAAATCTGAGGTTTGCTAAACCCCAGCCTCTTAAAACTTTTATTGCCCCCCAACCTTTAAATGCCACAAATTTCCCTCCAATGTGTCCACAATTTGGTTCCTTAGATATGAACGAAGATTGTCTTTATTTGAACATCTTCACACCAAATGTAAAAAAATTTAATTTTGATAGAGTAACCTTTTTAGGCTAGTTCCAGTAACAAGTATCCCGTCATATTATGGATTCATGGAGGAGCCTTTGTGACTGGCTCGGCGTTTACTCCAGTCAATCTACCTGGTGCTGTTCGAAACTTTGTCTCAAATGGCATCGTCGTCGTTTCTATACAATATCGTCTTGGAATGTTAGGCTTTTTCACCACCAAAACCGATGATTTTCCACCGAACAGAGGCCTACTAGATCAAGTTGAAGCTTTGAAGTTTGTACGAGAGGAAATCGACAATTTTGGTGGAGATCCGAAAAAAATCACGATTGCAGGAGAATCTGCTGGTTCAGTTTCTGTGTCTGCGCACACATATTCTCCACTTTCGCAAAATTTATTTCAACAAGCGATCATGGAATCTGGTGCAGTTTGGACTTGTATCGATGATTCTACAGGTATAAACCAGTTATATGATGTCTTCAAAAAATTAGATCATCATCAAAAAAGCATAGTTTAAAGGTCCGGTTCCGCACATGTTCCGCCGCACGTCACATATTCAAATGTGTAACGTATTTTCGAATGTGTGCCCATGGGCACATATACCAAGATTATCTCACGGGCACATGTGCCAGATGTCACTTCTTTGAATATTTTAACTTCTGCACGTAACGCCACGTCACATGTGCCTGTGGGCTCATCTTGGCATATGTGCCCATGGACACACATTCGGGCGCCAGACGGTTTGCGTCCGGACTTTTGCGTTTATGATTTTTGCGGTTCTTTATTTGCGTTTGTGAAATTTGCGGTCGGATATATGCGGTTGTGTCTTTTTCAGTTGTGAAATTTACGGCTGTGACATTTGCGGCTCAAAATTGAAAATTCTTTAGATTAGCGAAATTTGCCATAATTTATATATATTCGGAAAATTCATGAAAAATGGAGCATTTTTTGTTTTTACAGTAAATTCTGAATCGTTATCGTTGTCTAGATAATCGCGTTTGAAGTTGGTGATTTTTAGAATTGGTTTTGAATTTAAATTTCCCACCAAAATTTAAAATCAGGGTCTTGGCGGGAAATTCAAATTCAAAACCAATTCCAAAAAATCGCCATCTTCAAACGCGATTATCTCGACAACGATAACGATTCAGAATTTACTGTAAAAACAAAAAATGCTCCATTTTTCATGAATTTNGCCAACTTGAAATGCGATTATCTCGACAACGATAACGATTCAGAATTTACTGTAAAAACAAAAAATGCTCCATTTTTCATGAATTTTCCGAATATATATAAATTCGCTAATCTAAAGAATTTTCAATTTTGAGCCGTAAATGTCACAGCCGCAAATTTCACAACTGCAAAAGACACAACCGCATATGTCCGGCCGCAAATGTCACAAATGCAAATAAAGAACCGCAAAAATCACAAACGCAAAAGTCCGGACGCAAACCGTCCGGCGCCCACATTCAAAATACGTCACACATTCAAATATGTGACGTGCGGGTACATGTGCCCGGCACCTTTAATCTATGCCTAAAAGGTATTCCATTTCTTAGATATCTCTAATTTGGATATCAAAATTAAGCCCCAAATACGAGTTCATCTTTTCGATGATGGTCAAATTAATTGGAGCTACCCTGTCTAAAATCTTGAGCTGTTCTTTTTAGGTTACAATGATGAAATTTTGAGTATGAATCATTCTCAAACGTTATGTAACTTTACGAGTGACATGTGGAATGATGGAGATTTCAAGACATTGAAAGATTGTCTTCAGGACATGGATTTACTCAAATTTTTACCTTTGGATAATAACCTTAACTGGGGATGGAAGATTACTGTTGATGGGTATTTTTTGCCCGACTATCCGGAAAATCTCAAACAGAAACGACCAAATATTCCCATTTTATTAGGTATTGAATCTTACAATAATAAATAAGCTTTTTTAGGGACTAACAAAGATGAATATGCTTTTTGGGAGATGATATTTATGCTCGAATTACAAAAACACTTCACCGACTTTAATAAAGCAAACATTGCCAATGAACTTCACAATACTTTTCCAGATTTGGTCCAACTCCAACCCAATATCTCAGACATAATCGTAAACATTTATGCGAGTCATTATCGAAACGATTCCGATCACTTATATTGGCTCAAAAGTGCCGTCGATGCTTTCACTGGCGCTGCGTTTACTGCATTTACTGCTTTTACTGCATCAACTCTTTGATAAGTTCGACAGAAAGATAGACAACAAAGAAAGTTTGTTAAATTTAGCTTTTCAAAAATTTTTCGCCTGCTGTGCTGTTTTTGCGTTAACTCAAAGATTTCAACAAAATTTTTGTCAAAAATCGAAAATTTCTGAACGCTTTCAGATTAAAAATAGATGTTTTTCAAAAAAATTTTCGCGCCGACAGGCGCGAAAAACAGGGGGACCATGATGATTTTTGAAAATTTTATGAAAAATCGAAAAAAATCATAAGGGTACCCCCTTATATTTTCCCCCAAAAATTTGGAAAATTTTCGAAAAAAAGCATAAAGGGCGGACCAAGGTAAAATTTTTTTAAATTTCCAGACCGCACCCCCCGCTCCAGGGGGTCTGGCTACGCCGCTGTGCGCATTGTCGGACATTGAAAACACTTCAATGATTCAGGAAAGAAATGATGCATTGAAGCGGAAATAGGCTAATACAGGATCAAGGAAGCGTTTTCAAGGTTACTCAATCGATTGATAGCATAGAAAACCTCCCTATAGGGTTATTTTGGTGAAAATTTAAAAAACTTAAAAAATTGCAAAAAATTGCAAAAAATTCACTTTTTGTATCCCCACCCTGTAATCATTAATATATTACACATAGTCATAGAAAAAATTATTTAAAAATTATTCTTTAACCAGTTGCAGATACACAATCAAGTGAAGTAATTGCAACATTTTGACCCATAAATGTCCATATTCCACTAGCACTACATATAAAAGGTTCACTAATAGTATCTTGTTTAGGTCCTGAGGTTCCACCAGCACCCATATTGAACTGTAAGTTTTAAATTATTTTAATAGCTTTTTTCCGTCCATGCCTTAACAGCAATAATCCCCCAAGGGGCGTAGATGGGGGTGGGCGGGGTTAGAAGAGATAGTGGGATATGCCCACCCTCAGGGTTGAGATATTTACTTATAACTAATTTACTTATTTTTGATGGTAAAACTTTAAATTTTTTATAAGAGTCATGTAAAACTTATAAAACGACTTGGCTTATCCCAGTCCTGAGCCCTCCCCCTATCGGGCCAAAGGAGCGAAGAAAAATTATTTAAATAGTTTTCCCTCGATGATTTTTTCGGATTGTCCTGACTTTTCTCGGATTTCCGGAGTTCATCCACCTGTCGTCAAATTGAGTCAAAATTAACTGAGTCCATTCTAAACTAACAAGGGATGTTTTTAGCATGTAAAATCGATTCTTTTCTAAATTGAACAGAAAGTTGTTGGGCATACTTTTTACTTGTTATAAATATGCTTTTGGTTTGGGTGTCTGAAGCTTTGTTGCGGAGATATTGGTACAAAACTTTATTCAATTACACCATGAGTAAATTTGAACATCTCAAAATAATATCAAAGATGGTCGAGTGGCAAGTGATTCACCTGACAGTCTAAAGACGTCTGTTTCGATTCCCTTGCGCGTTAATTTTTTTGAATATTGTTTTAAAATAAATTTGTTTGAATAAATCTTATGAATTGATTTGTGATTATGAAATAAAATATATGGGAATCGAACCAGGCATCTTTAGACTATCAGACGAGTCACTGCCACTCGACCACATAATAGTATTATTTTGAGATGTTCAAATTTAATCATGTTGTAATTGTATAAAGTTTTCGTACCAATATCTTCGCAACAAAGCTTCTGACACCCAAACCAAAAACATATTTACAACAAGTAAAATATGCGCCCAACAACAAAATTAGAAAAAAATCGATTTTATATGTCTAACATTGAACAAAAATCACGATTTGCTAAAGACACCGTGCAATTTTTGAAAACTTGATGAGCTGGAAAATAGCTAGGAATATTTCTCGTTTATGCATACCTCCATTAAAATTTGTCTTCCTGTCAAAGTACAAGTTACTACACGATTTGCGCAACCATTTGCATCGAATGTTATTGCAGAGGCAGTAGGTGTAACCGTATTGGCAGCAGCTGATCCAGGCACTAATGTCATCTGACCAGCTGTACAAGATGCACAAGCTAAAAAAAGTATTAGGTTGGTGAAAAATTAATGTCGTTTTTTTATTAGCGGCAACTTTAACAATAATTTTCAACAAAATAAACAATTTATTCAGAAGGGTAATCGCCACCCACTTCAATAGCTGCCTCCCACTTATGCGGCAAAAAGGTCGATCCTGCGGGCAAAGAAATGACGATCTTTTGAAGCAATCCACGCTTTAACATCATCCACCAATTCGTCCAAGTCTTCATAAACTTTTCTTTAGCGATCGGTTGATGTGATAATCTGTTGGCGCTTCGGTGGGAGAGTACGGTGGATGCTCGAGCAGTTCCCACCCCTTGTCTGCAATCGACTCAACAACCCGCGCTTCGACATGTGGTCGCGCGTTATCGTGATGAAAGACGATGTGGTTCTTTTTTCGCGGACACTTGGCTTGGATAGCTGCATGAAGACGGTCGAGTTGAGCTAAATAAACGTCAAAAATTGAAATTAAAGATGCTATACAAAAATTTTTTCGATTTTTTCAATTTTTAAAAAAATTTTTCAATTTCTATCCAATTTTTCGTTTTTTTTTCAAATAAATCAATTTTTTTCAACAAAAAAACATTTATTGAAAAGCAAAAATATTTATGAAGTGTCAGGGATCGAACCTGAGCCTTTCAACTGCAAAGATACCTCTTTTCCATCTGGCCATGAAGGCAGATAAAAGAAGGATTTTTATTTCTGACCACATACTAAAGCATAAAAGGCGAAAATGAAAAAATTGATTTTTTAATTTTTTCAGAACGGGTACCCCCATGATTTTTGTGTCATTTTTCTTCTCTCACCGAGCCCTATCGATTGGTATAGGCCGTGAAGGAATTGGACTTAAGGTGACAGAGATAGCACAAACAAACAGACACACATAACGCGTTTAATATATAAGGACTTAGGCACTATTTATACTTGCCGCAAGACGCGTGCGTCTTAGTGCATTTTGAAGACGCCGTGTCTTCAAAATGCACTAAGACGCGCGCGTCTTGCTGCAAGTATAAATGGTGCCTTACCCATAATAAAGTTGGGAAAATATTTTTGGGCCAAAATTCATGAAAAAATGGAACTTTTTTGCGTTACCCTGTACTTTTTTAATAGTATAAGCTTTACAAAGTCAAAAAATTGTTTAACACTCAGATGGTTGACTAAATTTTTTAGTCGCGATAATATACAAGGGGGCGCAGAAGTCCTGGCCTAGAATGCAAAAAAGTCCTGGCCAAGAGTGCAAAAAGTCCTGACAAGTTCCCAATAAAAAAATCTATAACCTCGTGATGAAGATTGTTGTAAATCCATTAAAACTAAAATTTTTCCTATGTCAGGACTTTTTGCATTCTAGGCCAGGACTTTTTGCACACATGGACAAGACTTTTTTGCACTCTAGTCCAGGACTTCTGCGCCCCTTGTAGTTTTTCATATCGATTCTGAATATGTAAAAAAGTTTTGGGAATAAGTTTAGCTGGAAGAGGAAATCATGTACCCAAATCACACGTATTTGGTTCTTCCCCTGTTATGTATCCATAAGCACAAACACATGAATAAGGTAATCCCATGGCTAAAATAATGGAATTTTAACAGCTAAAAGATTATGACTTACAAGAATTGCCTTTTGGAAGGCATATGGCACCATCGTCACAACCATTTGGAAGGCATATGGCACCATTGCCACAAGAGTGGTGATCACACTTGTTTGGAAGCTCTGGTTGAACAGCACTATGGTAGATTCGAACTGTATTCGGAAAGTCTACGCCACTAATTAACTAAAAGTGAGAAATTGAAAATATTTATTTTTTAAGAAAAGGATAGAGTAAAAAAGAACAACTTTACCTTTCTAACTTCTGTGCCATTGTTATTACTCATAACAAAAACACCGCCCTTATAATCAGTCCAATACAGCTTCTCCTCAAATATAGTCAATGAATATGGAAACTCTATGTGTGTATCAGAAAGCAAAATAGTCCTCCAATCATTTCCATTATAATCAACCGAAGCAATAGTCTTCGTTATATTATCTGCCCAATAAACTCGTTCATGGACGATATCCAATGCTATGCGAAATGACGAACTGGAATTAACTATTGTCTAAAATATGACTTTTCGATCTGCTACTGTTGACTTCCCTAACAAGGGAATCATGAAACAGACTATACCATGCGATCATTTCCGTCCATTGAAGCTCGCTCGATTCTTCCCATAAGTACCCAGAAGATGAAGCCTTTTGATGGGTCTACGGCTATGGCTTTAGGTGCAAAAATGTCTTCGTTGAAGAGAACTATGGTAGAAGGTGTATCAGTGGCTTCGTTGAAAAGAACTTTGCGCTGTTTAGTGTTCAAGTCCATAACATTGACCTTAAAAAATATTTATGATATACAGACCCCTAAAAGGTGCTGTGGAGTTATAGCCCAAAGATGAAATGAACTTTATGACACTTTTTTTCTGATTCAGGGAAGAAATGGGCCCGAGATTTCATTGTGATACTCAGTGCCATAATTAACCGTTTTTAAAATATCGCCCAAGATCTTTTTTCCATTTTGATCATACGTGAAACTCCCCATCCAAATTTGGACCAAAATAAGGCGCCGGTGATACTGAATACCCTTATTTTTAATGAACATTGGAAAGCTGAGTACAAATAAAGGTTTTTCTAGTTTAGGCTCACCGTTTTCAAACCAGAATCGACCCAAAACAGTAATCCATGGATCCAGTCAACAGCTAAACCACGTGGATTAAGCATGTTATGATCAACAAGAACAGTGTGATTGCCATTGTCATCAGAAGCAATCATTTTTGGAAATTGTAAATTTTTAGTCAAGTTACACATGTAGATCTTTCCTGAATACCCATAAGACGTTGACCAGATTATTGTCTTAAAATAATTTAAATTTTTAAACCTTTTTTAACCTTAAAGGGAGGGGTGCACGTCCCGTCGAAAATAGAAAAAATTTTTTCTTAAAATTTTTAAACATGATCCTATAAGGGTAATTTTATGCGGGGAATCAATTGTGCATTCCCGAAAAGTAAAAACGCTTTCTTGATCTTGATTCAGGGAAAAAATTGGGTTTTTGAAGCGAAAATGGTATTCTTTTTCACTTAATCAGGATCAGTGCAAATCACAAAAATTTTAACTTTTTGAATCACTCTGTATATAGGCAGGCCCGTAGCTATGAGGGCAAGGGTATATGTTTCAAACCCGAAATTTTTAGGAAAAGGCCCCAAGATGGCATGGCTTCTACTCCTCTGTCTGTATCGACAGCCAGCAATTTTCGACCGTGCTCGGAAGCAAGTTTGACTCCTACAGGGTGCGTAAAAAGTTCGGATACCCTTTTTGATCGATCTCTATATAGCCAAGCAGATTTTCGAGAATCGATTATTTTTACCTATTCATATCATTAACATTCGAACTTCAATTTTTTGGGAGACAAATTTGGACCTTCCAACAAGATTCGGCACCCTCTCATCGAGCTAAATCTACGATCGATTTGTGCAGACAGCTTTTTCGTAGAATATGGACTAGAGACGACTGGCCTTCATATAGTCCCGATTTGAATGCTATGGACTTCGCCGTGTGGGGAATTCTGGAGGAAAAGATCTCTCGCAAGTCCTTCTCGACCGTGACACAGCTGAAACGTGCTCTTTTAAAGGCATGGGAAGAGATTTCAGTCGAAACTTGCAAGAAGATTATGGAAAATTTTAAGAAACGTTTGCAAGCATGTGTCGACGCACGTGGTGTTCATTTTGAACATTTGTTGTAATAATTTTGTGTGTAATTTTGTTGTTGGAAAGTTTAAATAATTAAGGAAGTTTTGGACCGATATTATTCGATTTTATAAAAGGTTTTTCGTTAATTAAAAAAGGTATCCGAACTTTTTACGCACCCTGTATTTACGTATTTAGGCACGATATTCTTAGTCGGAACGTCTGAACTTTAGACATAACCTACCGAATCCTTCAACCAATAATCCATAGCTCTAGCTTCATTAAGATTGTTGATTAATTCCAACTTTCGGTTTGCAGTCAGATCATATTGATAAATAGTTTTATTGGTTGAGAGCAAGAGAATTAGGTCTTCTCCCTTAGCAGTGGTCATAACTAATTCTTCTTTGGGACAACTAATTGTCATCATTTCACAAGAAGAGTCGTTGAATTCAGGGCCACAATGAGTATCACTCAGCCAAAAATCGGTATAGGTGCAATTGATCTGAAAGGAGGATAGTAATATAGTTTTATGCCTTCGTATGAAAATGATGGAATGATTGGAGTAGTGTAAAGCTTTTTTTCGAGTGGACTGGTCCTTTAAAAAATTATTTTTTGGGTTGTTTTTTGGGATGGGGGGGACTTTTAATTCCGACGCCCTTAATGTTTCCTTTGTTCAAGGAGATCTAATTTTGGGGTCGGGACGGAAAATGCCTTTTTTAATTACTGTATTTTCTCTAAAATAAGATCCCCCGAGGGGATTTATAACGCCAAAAAATAAAAAATCCAAAATAACGTCCTCCTTTGAGGAGTTGAAAAAATAAGGGGTTGAAAAAATCTAGGTCTTAATTTAGAGAAAATACTGTAAGTATCTCAAAAGTTCTGGCAGATTTTTCGAACCATACTTACAGTTATTCCCACATTTGTAACACACTCGATTTGACTGCGAGATTTCTCCAAATTTGAACTATTTACATGGCACACGCTCAAATAATTATCACATTCAATCAGATCTACTTGTGTTCCATTTGTTATATCAAGAAACGGTTGAGTACGGTTAGCATCCCCACTAATGTGACATGAGATGGTGATATCCTTCGCTAAAATTTGAGCAAATGACGCATGAAAGGCTCCGTTAAGTTTAACATGCTGTATTTTGGGCCCTGCATCGAACTTTCACTAGCACAAAGTACCGTTTGGTAAAAAATTCTGCTTGGTGAAAAGTCCGTTTGGTGAAAGTGGAGTTTGGTAAATCGTCCTAGACCTCCATAACCAAAACCGTGGAAAATATCTCGATGAGTGGCACTAGGCGGAACGACCAAAAAAGTTTTCCCACCCCTCCCTCTGAAATTGGGTTATGGATATGCTGTTGTGGTCCTAGTGGCATAGGGAGGATAGTTGGCTATGAAAGGGGCAACGGCAGAAAATGCCGGAAAGGTGCAGGCAAAGGTCAAAATTTAAAAAAAAGTTCTCCAATCGATTCAGCTTGCCGAGCGCTTCAAAACGAGTATCATGGGAACTTGGGGTCAGAGATACACTCTTTGTACATTCGGATGCACAACGAACAATACCTTGACGGACAAGGCTTGTTCGCGGTCAAGACGGGACAGACAAGGGTTGTCCGATGTTAAACGGGAGTGCCCAACATCGAATTTCAACGGTTTCTCCTGTTATAAACACGTTTTCTGTACATGGTTCAATTGCTAACGGTAAAATGAATTGTTGACAAAAAAAAGTTGCATCTTGATTTTTAAAAAATTACCTGATCGTTTCAGAAAAATTACAATAATCACAATAATACTAATTAGAAACAAAATAAGAGAAATCGCCATTAGAATTTTCCTCTTTTGTGACTTTAATT
>OZJO01007662.1:0-36478 GCA_900406225.1 Acrobeloides nanus
CTAGAAACAGTTTTTAAGTCGATTTAAAGCCTATTCGAGCAAAATAAAATCGAATTGGGACCCCCGAAAGTTCGATTTTTCCCAAAAAATCGATATTTTCCCTGAATCAGGGTCAAGGAAGCGTTTTCACGCTTCGGGAATGCGCGCAATAGATTTTTCGCATGATTTTACCCCTATATAGGTCAAAAATCGAGAAAAAATTTTTTTCGGAGAATGACCCCCAAATGGCTCCCCCTTTAATAAGGGAGGGATTCCACCGCGTAAAAACCGCCTTATCTCCCCTCAAAATCAGCTCTAAAACGTTTTTTACTTTATACAGGGGTTTTCCCTATCAGGAAAACGATTCCCGATGGAATTGAGTGATAAAAAAATTTCCCCATATCCCCTATACCCCAGAAACTTCAAAAAAGGTGATTTTTTTTGTCAAATATGGTCTCGTTCGCACCACTTCGCGCCACATTTCGAAAAAAATTTTATACAGAGATTTAGAGGATACATTTCTCTAACATTTCTCAAAGTATTCGCAAATGAAGGGCTCCTCGTTACTGAGATATGGTAATTTTTCGAAAATATGAGATTTTTTGATTTTTTAGAAAAATCTGCATATCTAGGTCAATTTAACTTATTTTTACAAAATTCTTTTACAAATTTAAGAGCGACTATTAATATTAATAATAGCAGCAAAAAAACTTTAGTCAAAAATATAACATGGGTGAGAAATAGTGATTTTTCTGAAAAAGCGTGTTTTTTCACACCTCTGTTTCTTATAGCTAGAAAAGGTTCAAAAAAGTCGATTCAACCAAAAAACCTTGTGTATTCTGATTATTCAGGTAAAAAACTAGCGTTTTATAGCAAAACCTCAAAATCGAGATCCGGACACTTTTTTCTTAGAAAATCTTGTACGGTTTTTCAGGGTTTATGACGGTCCCTACATAAAAAATGATTATTTAGCGCAAACAATTAATCAGGACAAAAAATAACATTTAAAAAATTTTTAGGTGCAGAAATGAGATTTAGGTGCAAACAAATGCATAGGTGCAAAAAGATGAGATTCAGGTCCAAACAAGTTTATTTTAGGTGCAGAAAAAATATCATCCTTTTTAATTTTTTGTAGAATATAGATCGATGTGTTAACGAAAGTTGTGGCGATGGATCTTTTTGTTGTTATAGTGGTGGGAATTCAGGATGTTGCCCGAATGGCTGGTTTTGCCCGATTGGATCTGAAGTTTATTGCATAAATGGAACAAAGGTGCGCCGCAAAATCATTTATTAATTTTAAAAAATTTATCGTTTTTTAAAAGTATAAATCAATTGGCTGGCCCCTTTTAACTCGAAATCCAAATTTTTTTAAAACGTAAATGTCGAAGCGATTCAAGTTTCTAAGGAACCGGAAACCTATCCAAAACTTTCAAAAACCATGTTAGACAAACTCTATTTTAATCTCATACCAAAAAACTAAAAATTTAGGACGAATGCATTATCTTTTTTTAGAATGCATCGTCTATCCAAAAGCCTCAATATTATTTGGTTTTAACAAGTGTAAATTTTTCTCTGAATGGAACACCCACAGCATCACCACCAAAAAATTCTTCATCATACATTGCGTTTCCAAACTATGGGAACTCCTCCAAAAAATAGTCTATAAGACGCCAGAATTAAAATTTTTTTCTCAAAACTATTTTAACGAAAAATGGATTTTTATTACATTGATATTCTAGAAACTTGACATTCCTAGGAAATGAACAATTGTAGAAACATTGGCTCTATTGCACTTTAGCCTCCCATTCGATTTTTAACCGTCCAATTAACTTTTCACTGTCCAACCAAATTTTTAACCATCCAACCAGATTTTTTGGCACTTATGCACTATCCCCTCCCCCTGGGAGAGATTCTGCATAAATTTATGCAGAATCCCCGCTCAAGCTGAAAATAAAAAATAAATAAATTTTCACCATTTTTTTCAACACTCCAAAATGGTCTAAGACTGCGAAAATGAAGCCTAAACCCTTCGCCCAGTGAGACTAAGCTTAGCTAAGTCTAGTTGAAGAAACATAGTGTTACAGCCCGGTAGGTTCGGCCTAATCCAAAAGTAGGTATTGACCACAATCGAAATCGAAAATAGGGCACTATAACTTTCGCCATGTTTCATGTTCGCCACAACAAAACTATAACTTTCGCCACGTTATGTATATATTTATTGCAAATCAGGCAACTCAACGCGCCGAGCTTCCGCTTAGCCTAAATAAAAACCCGCAAAGACCCTGATTCAGGGTCTTTGCGGGAATTTTAAATTCAAAATCGCAACTCAAAAATTGCCAATTTCAAACGCGATTATCTCGACAACGATAGCGATTCAGAATTTATTGTAAAAACAAAAAATGCTCCATTTTTCATGAAGTATTTTGGATAGGCCCAGTCAAGAGCTAAAAATATGGCAAAAAATTTCCGACCGCTCGACTTTTCCTGGGATGCCACGGCTAAAACATTGAAATTTTGAACTATGAAAAATCTGGAGTTTTTTTGAGTATTTTCATTTCTCTTAAAGGTTTGACGTAAAGATGTATTAATATTTGTAGCTTATGTTTCAATGAATCTAGCGGGACCAAGATCATCAGAATTGGATTTAACCTCGTCGAGTTATGCGCATTACAAAAAGGGGTAAATTTTGGCAAAAAGTCAAAAATTGAGTACCCTGTATCTAGGAGAAGTCATATTTTCGTGCAAAATTCTTTTATTTTTTCCAATAAGTGCCATATATACTTTCAGATTTTTTTAGTTTAAAAAAATTTTAGACACTTTTTTTCTAGGTACCCTTACTATTGGGCAAAAGTCGAATCTTACAAATAGAATGTCTTAAAAATTTTTTAGAGTCTTTCCGAAAGTCATTTCAGACAATCGACCAGAATCTTCTATGCCATTTTTAACGTAGAATTTTTAAAATATTTTCAAATTTTACAAAATAGTCTTTTTGACCCCTGGAACACCACTTAAACAATTATTCAAAAAAGTGTAAAAAATGGCTTTTTTAACCTATCCTGGAACTATGATAGTCTATGCCATCAAAATATGTTTCTAAACACTTCTACGTTAAAAATGGAGTAGAAAACTGGTGTTGATGGTCTGATATAACTTGAGTGAAGAAAGGAAATAAATTTTACAAAATAGACTATTTTTTGGAGGAGTTCCCATAGTTTTGAAACGCACTGTATATATTTCCCAACAAAATCAACAATATGGGATCGGATTTATGTTGGATACAAGATCCACGAGTTGCTTATTTGGAAGAAGAAGATCACATGACTTATTTCATGTTCTATGATGTGATTTGCTATGGTGGTTATACAAGTAATCAACATCAGATCGCTTTTGCCACAAATTTCAACCCATTGAATCTAACGTCTTGGAATCAATCATTCGAACCAAGATCCGGTTTGAATTACCAGAACCCAGCTGTGCTCTTTCGTACCGCAAAAAATGGGCTTTCACAACATTATTTATTCTTTGGAGCCATTGATGGTGCGGGCAGTAGAAGCATAGGTAAATACAGGGTATTTCACGAATGTCTCCCATATTTTCAATGGTCATAACTTTTTATATATGTTATGGAAAATCTGAATCTATCAGATTTTCTCGGGACGCCTCTGCCGAGTCGATATCGACTGTGTCGAAACTTTTTGCGCGCAGATGTAGCGACCTTTATTAACTATTGTGTGTGTGGCGACCCTTATTAATTATTTTCTATCCATGTAAAATGAATTTTCTCTAGTTTTAATAGATTTTACGCATAAAAATTATGTATTAAATTGTTTAAATTGCCTTTTTTTAGTCAATGACAATTACTTCGGTACAATTTTATCAGCTTTTCGTGAGAGATTTCCAACAAAGCAAACGCTTGCGTTAGCAAAAATAGAAGCAATTAAAGCGTTTTGCTGAATTCCAACCAAAGTCAAGAAAATGAACCGACTGAAAAATCAAAATTTGAAAAGATGGCCCATAACAATTGGCTTTCACAATATTAGAAATTGGTGAAACGTTTTACGTCTTGAAGAATGAGATCGAAGAGCTTTTCGATCTCATTCTTCAAGCTCATACTAAAACCGAACATGGTGGACGAACTGTTATGGAAAACCAGTTGCAAGGTTACAGTCCAATTCCACGAGAAGCTTTACAAATTTACCTATTGTTGTATGAATCGTGAGAACTGAAAAAGCCAGAATGAAAAAAGAACTTGATGTGAAACCAATCTTGTCTTTTGAGATGAATTCTAGCCAAGTTGATCTGATAGATATGCAAACCCAAGAATTTGAAGGTTTCCGCTTAATAATGGTTTATCAGATTAGTTTTTTGAGGGGGAAAATTCATTGTTATTAAAGATTTTTAGAATCATCTAACGAAATACGTTTTGCTACGCCCGGTAAAGTCCAAAACTGCTGAAGTATTGGACGTTACAGTGTTTTTTGCACTTTAGTATTTTGAGCATAACTCTTGATGGTTAAATTCAATTTCGATGATCTCTGTGTCGTTGGAAAGCAGAGACGCGGGCTACAACTTTTATATTAGGTGTTCATGTTGTGAAAAAAATGGTCGAAAACTTAGGTTTTACAATGGAAATAAACAAAAATTCGGTTCCCCTGAATGGTCAAAAATGTAATGATATGGCTCTGGAAAAAAACTTTGTTCCCACTGGAGATTCCGGTTGGCCCTAAAAGTTATCTACAGCACTCCTACTTTGTTTTTACTTGGTCCCGAGGCAAATCTCGAATTATCAAAGAAGACCAAGCATAAAACAAAGCAGGAGTATTGTAGATAATTTTTAGGGCCAACCGGAAGCTCCCGTGGGAACAAAGTTTTTTTCATGAGCCATATCTTTGAATTTTTGACCCCTCAGGTGAACAGGAATTTTATAAAAATCCTAATTTTTCGACAACTTTTTCCACAAAATGATCCCATACACCTAATATAAAAGTTGTAGCCCGCGTTCTCAGCTTCCGAATGACACCAAGATCATCGAAATTGGATTTAACCATCAAGAGTTATGCTCAAAATACTAAAGTGTAAAAAACACCTGTAACGTCCAACATTCAATTGACCTTTTTAAAGGTTGCACACTATTTCGAATGCTAAAATATGTTTCTATTGTGTCCAAATTTCATATTACATACCCAGTTATCCTAGTGCCGCGGCAGCCACAAAAAGTTCGAACTTTCGAGGCAGCGCCTCTAAATTAAAAAGATAATTTTCACTGCATTTTGAGCTTAAAATCATTTTCTAGATAAGCAAAAAACAAATGTTCATTTTAAAAAATTGATTTTTTAAATTAGAATTTTTACAATTTTGCATTATATTTTTTGATAATTTTGAATAAATTCTTCAAACTTAAAAAGTTGCAACAAATTTTCCTAAAAGAATCCGATAGGATCAGATTTTCTCTGATTCAGATTTTCCCGTAACATATATAAATCTATTTTTTCATGATCGACCACTCGTTTTCTAGCTAACGTTTTGCCATTTATGTTAAAAAATTTATATTAAAAAAGTTTTTTCCAAGAATTTGAATGTTTTTAACCGATTTAGACGGCTGAAAGAAAATAATTTTTTGTAAAAGCCGTATTTTTATATTTTTTTTATGATAACTCAAAAATGAAAAGTTCCATTTGTTTTCAATTGTGTGCCAAATGATAGATTATTATTAATTGCTAAGTTAATTTGAACGATTTTCTTACTCCTAACTTTATTAATTCTGTTAAAAACGGTCTCTTACGAAACAGGTCAAAATTTGGCTATGATGAGATTTTCTGAAGTTTTATGTCGCCAAATCGTCTCGTCGACCCCAGATTCGGATGCGTCACGACGCATGGAATGTTTTTTTTTAATTTTGTAAAATGGATAGATTTGGCCGAATTATCATAAAAAATATGAAAAAATGACTCTGAAACAAATTTGCTTTTCTTTCAATCGCCTAAATCGGTCAAAAACATTCGAATTTTTGGAAAAAAATTTTTAAACATAAATGGCAAAATGTTATATGCAAAATGAGTGGTCGACAATGAAAAACGGATTTACATATCAAAAGTTATGACCATTTGAAAAGTTATGATCGTTTTCATTCTGTGTGAAATACAGAATGATTCAACGCCCAATCAACTCAAAGCACGTAAGTTTCAACCCATAGAAAAAATTCAAAAAGCGTGTGCCGACATATCGGAAAAAATACCTATAAATTTTCTGCCAAAAATGAGGTGTTTTTCAAACTTAAGGATTCCATATCTTTCTTAAAACGACGATTCACAAAAAAGCCATACGTACCGTTATGTAGGGGGACCTCCTCGACAATCTACAAGATGACTTTTTTAAATTGGGCTTAAAATAAAAAACTAGTTTTGAAGGATGGTTACCCTTGGCAGAAAATTGGTCATTTTTTCAAAAAAAAAGAGTAAGGATGTCATATTTTTCTTAAAACGATGATTCACGTAAAACCCATCTTATTGTTATCTTCTCGATAACAAGACGAATTTTTTAAATTGGGCTTAAAATAAAAAACTAGATAGGTTTGAAAGGAACGTGTATATGTTATTGGGCTGTAGCATAAGTTGTTGCCGCTTAAAAAATATATAGAAAATCGACATTTTTCGCTCGTTTTTTATGAACTTTTTTTCAGTATTGGGTAAGAGTGTATGCTGAATACGATCCAATCGATCTTTTTGAGAAACTCATGTTTTCGTGTCAATATCCAGACTTTTTCGAAAAATTGGGGTTTCAAAGATGCACCCTAAGTTTAAAATGTTGATATTTTGCTATAAAACTCGGTTTTTTAACGAAATTTTCGACGTTCCTAGGGGTTTTCTAGGCGCTGAACACGAATCCGCCGTTATTTTTTGTCTTAGACCTCGGGGTTATGGTCAAAAATGGATTACAAAGAACAGACCTGAATTTTTACGTTTTTACCCCTCTCCCTCCCCTAATAGAGGTACTCTTTGAAGTCAAACCTTGATTATTCCATCGGGTTCGAGTTCCTCATAGCCGAAAACCCCCGAGTATCAAAAATGATCGAAAAGCAAAATTTAGCACAGACTTATTGACGCTTGAAACGTACGTGTCAAAGGGAATTTGCTAAATCGGTATAGGAAAAAATTTTCACAATTATTTTTTTCATTTTTTGTTCTTGCACTAACGTTTTTAAAAAGAGTTAAAAAATGAAATTTTTAGGATATATGACCTCGACTAATGGTTATGAATGGCAAGATAATAAAGAAATTCTTATGTCCGCACGAGATAATACAAAGTAGAGTTAATTGTTCTTATTTTTAAAATTTAATTTCTAAATACAGATCACTCCGAAAATAACTGCCATTTTCGAACTTTGAAAACGCTTTCTTGATCCTGATTCAGGAAAGGGATCGGCGTTTTGGGTTTTCAAGCATTAAAAGTGCAATTTTTTAGAAGATACATTCTTCAACCTTAGGGGGTTGAAGAATGTGTTTTCTTCATGCTATATCTCCACAGGGACCCCCACTCTTACTGGTAAATTGGGTATATTTGTGCACTAAACACCATTCCCTACACGAATGCACTCCGATGGCAGTTATTTTCGGAGTGACAAGTATGTAGTTATTTCGATAACGGATATGTAACACCTGGTCCTCCTCCAATCCAAATGCGTTCTGGTGACTTCCTTTTTTTATACAACGGTGTAAACGGTTTCTATTCTTTATGCAGTAAGATTGGTTATGTGATTTTAAATGGAAGTCAGCCTGTTTCGAAAAACTACATTCAACGCTCAGGTATCGACCCTTTGATGCCAAAGGATCCATGTATGTTCGTGACTGGTAATCTTAGATTCCATAATCTCTAATTTGTTCATAGGCATGATACCCCACCCAAAGGGATGTCCACCAAATTTGACAGATATAATAGACGATTTTCCTTCTGAAAATACGGAATGTTTTTGGATAGCCTTTGGTGTTGATAAAAATGAAAATTTGTCCACAAAATATTTTCCGAATACAGGATCGGCTATAATAATCGTTGCGTGGGAAGATTTAAATTCGACTGAGCCAACATCGACCGAAATCTTTACCACCACTTTACCACCAAATACTACAACAACTTATAGTTCTACGACCGGTACAACTACAAATTCTGGTCAGATTTTTTCATTACATAAAATCTAGAAATTCGAGATGTTCTAGAATATCATTTTTTATAAAAAATCTTTCTATAAGGGGCGGGCAATAAGTTTCCGGTCAGCCTATTTTTTCATAATTCTATATCGAAGCAATCATAAAAAATTTTCGATGGTCTTTTTTCAAATCACCGAATAGCAGACGTTACCAATAGGGGCGGAACACTTTGGGTCGAGGTGATGAGGTGTTTTTTGATAAAAATGATAAAATTTTTGAAAATTTGAAATTCTTTAAAAAACATAAGGTCTCTCTCCCTTATGTTTTTTCGACGGCCTTCGGCCGGTTACGTCATTTGAGGTCCCGACATTTAAGGCCCCGAAATTTGAGGCTTAACATTTGAGGCCCAACTTTTGAGGCCACGACATTTGAGGCCCAACACTTGAGAAAATTTTTTTGGAGAAAGGGCCCTTGGACCCCCTTTAAGCCTCAAATGTCGTTGCCTTAAATGTTGGGGCCTCAAATATCTAGCCTCAAATGCTAAGCCTCAAATGCCGGGGTCTCAAATGTCGGGGCCTCAAATGCCCGGCCTCAAATGACGCGTAACCTCTTCGGCCGGCCCCGAATTGATGATGTGTTTTTGAAAATTTTTACCACGATGAGGTGGTAGGGGGGACCGTCGCCATGGGAATGTGTGCCGTATAACTCGATGTTAATTTTAAAAAAATACCCCATCGAAAATCTTTTATGGTTGCTGTGATATCGAATTAGGAAAAAATAGGTTTATCAGGAACTTTTTGCCCACCTTGTAGATTTTCTAAATTTTTGACATTTTTATCGAAATCCTATATCTTAGTTTGCTTTTTATAGGCAGTAGTAAACTGTATATATTATGGATAGCACTAGCGGCAATAATCATACTGGCTATAATAGTACTTTCGATATTCCTCTACACACGTATACAGGTGAAAAAGAGGAAAGAAAAAATAGAAGAACTAGCAGAGCTTCTCCGAAAATTAAATATGTAAGACTTCTAGAAAAAATCGTGTAGGAAGAATTTCAGGACGGATGACGACATAAAAGAATTCAATAAGAACAAAGATAAATTTCTGATCAATCGAAAGAATTTAACGATAGATTTCGATGTGGTTTTAGGAAAAGGGGCAAGTTCAACTGTGCAAAAAGGTAACTGAAGAGATAAATCGAGTTTCTGACCAAGTTATAGGTTTTTTAAAAGGCCGTTCACCTTTACTCTACTTGGAAAATAGCTTAAAATGTCAGCAATATCAAGATTGTGATGTTGCGGTAAAAGTAGCCTCGACTCTGGGTCAAATTGAAGCAACGAGATGGATGCAAGAAATTGAAGCTATCAAAAGACTAGGTTATAACGAGTATATCGTGAGTATGTTGGGCTGGTGTATCTATAAAAACTCTTATTGTCTGGCGTTCGAAATGGCCACTAGTGATCTTCTTACATATGTTAGATCGCTATCTATTATGTATGAATGAAGGCTCTAGCAAAATTGGAAACTCAATGCAAAAGGTCTTTTCACTAAGTTTTTGCACTTTGATCAGTTCGATAGATAACAAAAAAATTCTTTGTTAAAATTGTTTAAATTTCTTTGTTGTCTGGCTTTCTGTCGAACTTATCAAAGAGCAAAAACTTAGTGAAAAGACCTTTTGCATTGCGTTTCCAATTTTGCTAGAGCCTGTATGCATACATGCACAAGAGGAAAGAGACTCCTAAGCCATGTATCGCACATCAACTGGAAAATAAAAGATTCATAGAACATCAGGCAGGTGAATCCCGCCGTTCTGATGCGTTATGAACCTCTTTAACATGCTTTTTGAACCTCTTTAACATGTTTGAACCTCTTTAACATGCAGGCGTGTGAATCCTATCTATATCGGGTCAAAAAATTTCTTGATTTTTTCGAACAAAACTCACCCTTTAGTGTTCGCACATGCTCAATTCATGACGCGCATCGTGCTACGTGTCATAACACGCATCATGATGCGCGTAATGACGCTGCATTATGACGCAGCGTCATGACACGTATCATGACGTGTAACATAACACTCATAACGCTGCGTCATGATAGCATGGCGCGCATGTGACGCACGTCATGATACATCGTCATGACGCGCGTCATGACACGCATCATACGCGCGTCATGACGCTGAGCATGTGTGGACGCTAAAAGATGAGTTTCGTTTGTAAAATCAAGAAATTTTTTTTTGACCCGATACAGACAGAATTATAGCGCATCGGAGCAACCACTCCTAAGACCTTGTGCACGTATGCTGAATGAATGATGAATCTGTAAAAATCTGAGTTTTAGAAATAAGTCAGAAATCAATTTGAAGCATTTTATCGCATATCTATGGCAAATCTCGAATGCAATGAGTTTTATTGCCTCTTGTAGAATGGTTCACAGAGATTTGGCGGCGAGAAATATATTGTTATTTGGTGATAACAAGGCTAAAGTATGTTATAAATCTCTTGTTTCGCTTTTTTTATTTTCTCCAAATTTCTCCATTTGTTCCATTTTGTCAGTTTTCTTCATTTTCTCCATGTTTTCCATTTTCTTTATTTACTCAGTCCATTTTCTCCATTTTGTTTATTTTCTTGCTTTTCTCCATTTTCTTGATTTCTTACATACTAAATTTTTTATAGGTATCAGATTTTGGACTATGCTGTGACCTCGATCGGGACACTCTCACTTATCAAGCTTCTTTAACAAAACGCCTCCCTATCAAATGGCTGTCTATCGAAGCACTGACTGAGCGCCGGTTTTCGGAAAAATCTGATGTGTATGTTTTGATTTGACAACTTTTCGATTGATTGACACATTTTTAGATGGTCATTCGGTATTTTGATGTACGAAATGTTTAGTTTAGGAAAAGAGCCTTATGTTTCTTTGCAAAATCATGAAATAATTTCGTTTTTATCTCATGGAAATAGACTTGAACGTTTCGAAGAAGTACCTGATAAAATGTAAGGATTGTTTAATGTTTTTATATCAAATTTATTTAAATAGAAACCAAATAATGGGCTCATGTTGGGAAAACGATTCGGCTCAACGACCAACATTCGAAAATTTGATTCTCCAGTTTAGAAACATTTTGGAGGAATCCACGGAATCTTATGGATATATCCAATAATTTTTCATCATGTGATCATGTTCCTTTAATACTAGCCCGAATCCGCGCCTGTTGATGCGGATTCGAGCCTCTACATACTACATTTCAAAACACAAACATATCATACAAAACAACAATTATACAACCCCACAACATACATCTCCTCTCTCTCTCTCTCTCTCTCTCTCTCTCTCAAAGCTCG
The DNA here is from genome assembly GCA_900406225.1 of Acrobeloides nanus. Classification (NCBI taxonomy): domain Eukaryota; kingdom Metazoa; phylum Nematoda; class Chromadorea; order Rhabditida; family Cephalobidae; genus Acrobeloides; species Acrobeloides nanus. The sequence goes on from OZJO01007662.1 coordinate 11,467, forward strand.
GCACACAGCCAATACACGCCGAAGGCATTGATTTGAATCTTTAAATCTTTCACTAACACCATTATCCAAAAACCTCAGAAAAACCTAGGCAAAAAATCGAAAAATTTCAATCGACTCCAAATCCTTCAAAACCTTGACTAAAACCCTCTAAAATCACCATAAACAGCTTTATTTCTGACCACCACCCCCAAAAACTTCACCATAATTCCCGGTGACAGCGTCACGGTCATACACGACCAATTCTTGAGTATTGTTCCTCTATTTTTAATCCTACTAAAATTTTTGAGATTAATTTGCTTGAAGATACAAAGAAAATTGACAAAACGTGTATTTTTGCGTGCCAAATTACCAGATTGTGATTATTTAGGACGTTGTAAGAAACTTAATTTAGAAACTTTAGAGTATCGTCGTCTAATCTTTGATTTAATACTTGTATATAAAATTTTACACAACTATACTTCGCTTGATGTTCGTAATTATTTTGCGATTTATGATACAATATCTCGTGGTTATGCTCATTTTGCTTTAAAGCATCTTTTTACGTCTACAAAAAATGTTGTCTCAAGTTTTTTCTCCTTTCGCGTTGTAAAATATTGGAGTCTATTGCCTAAAGATGTTGTAAATGCACGCTCTCTTGTTGAATTTAAACGTTAAACGTTTGCTTCATAATGTTCCACCTAACCAGCTTTTATGTAACTCAGGGATTCGCTTCTATGTAACCCAGGAAAACATAATTAGTCATTTTTATTTAAAGCTCTTTTTCCCTCTCTTAAACTTTTAAATTTTTACTCTGACTTGTGATCATACATGGGCAGGGAGGGGGGAGGGTATTGTACCCCCCCCCTAATTCATCGTATCGGGGGAAAAATTAATTGACCAATTCGTATTGTGACGGCGAATACGTCCAAAACATATATACAAATTCGTATTTGACTACGATTTCGTATTTCCAATTCGTAGAGTCCAAAAAAATTCGTTGGTCGACAATAACCTTTGTGATCAATTCATATTTTGGGGTCCAATACCCCTCCCCTTCTTGCCCATATATGCTTATGATATAAGTGCTCCGCCTTTCACATTGTATCACTTTTATATTTATGTATACATTGTATGTCATTTATATAAATAGCAAATAAATAAATACACCACAACCAAAATACTATAAGAGATTACATACAGGATACGTTAAAAATTCGGCAATAGGAACGAATGCACCGCACAATTTTTCAAGGAATTTATGCATAGGATCTTCCATACAAGGATCTTCGGCACGGATTTTCCGCAAGGAATGACCGCACGGATCTTCCGCACAAGGATTTTCCGCACGGATCTTCCGCACATTTTTGAATTTTTTTCTCATATTTTTTAAAGATATTTTGCCAATCGTTTCAATAAACACGATTTTATTGAAATTCAGGCAACTTTTACAATGCAAAAAAATCTGCGGAAGATCCGTGCGGTCATTCCGTGCGGATGTGTAAATGTGCGGAAAATCCTGTGCGGTAGATTCGTGCGGAAAATTCATGTGCGGAAGATCCGTGCAGAACTTTTTTGTGCGGTGCATTCGTTCTTAGTGCCAAAAAGTCGTGATCACTTTGAAGTTTTATCGTTTTTTGCCAAAACACCCTTTAGATCCACTTTTCATTTAAAAATAACCCAGATCACAGTGAGGATAGGACAGAACAGTACAAGACAGAGCAAACTTTCATTATTCAATTTATACCACAAAACAACCACAATATTGCACCAAAGTAAAACAGCAATCAAAAATGGCAGAAAATTGTCTTTGCTAATTTTATACTTTCTTGACAATTTTCTGGACACAAAAAAACGTAAAATAACAATCGTCAAAACAAAGAATCAAGTTTTTTACACACTTTCCAATCGACAGCGCCAACGAAAAACCTTTTTTTAATAGTTTGAAAAAAAATAAGTTTGAATTGAAATATAATTAAAAGGGTTGTAATAAACAAACAAATTCAAAACCATAACTAGATTATTGTTGTGGCGTATTCTTTACAATAATAACAACAAGAACTATCTATTTATTCTCAAAATGGCCGCCTCCGGCTTCAATACACTTCTTGAAGCACTTCGGGAAGTCATCCACTGCCTTATCAATGATGTTCTGGGGGATAATGTTCCATGCCTTCACTAAACTCTTCTTCAACGCTTCAATCGACTGGTGAGGCTTCGAGCATGCTTCCGCCTCCAAGATGCTCCAGATTGAATAGTCCACCACGTTCAGTCGGGTGAATTAGGTGGCCATTCTTCTTTGTTACGCTGTGGGCTAATGTCGACTTGGTTGAAGTCCGGAACATTGATTATTCTGTTGACGGTTCTTGCATGAAGGTTCGTGTCCTGGGCTATTTGATAGCCGCTTTTTCCTTGCCCAAACATTCGAATAATACCTCCTCCGAATTCCTTCATACTAAAAAATAGTTTTAAAACGAAAAGTCGTAAAAAACATGAACAAAAACGCATATAAACATAATATGGACCAAGCTTTTGCGCCACCCTGTATTGACCGATTGTTTATTTCAGATAAACAGTTGGAAAACATTTGATCTGAAAGCCAAAAAAGACGAAAATTTACAGTTTTTTGCCAAAAAAGTTATTTTTTGAAACTTAAATTAAAAAATCGGTCAATAGAATTATTTTTCAGGTTGTTACGTGTCGTTTGACGCCAATATCTCGAAAACTGGCTTAAATTGAAACAAGTTGAAACATTTGGAAGTTCGAAAAATATAGATATTTTCAAACGCAAAATAAAAAAATAAGAAACTGAGTTTGCTCACAAAATTGTTTTTTAATTTGTTAGATCTCGAGTAGTAGAATATTTATAAAAAAAAAGAATTGAGTGAATTGGTAAAAATTTCGATGAGAAAAACTTATATTTCTACAATAAACAAAAAGTCGCGTGAAAATGCTTCTTTGACTCTGATTCAGGGAAGGAATCGGTGTATTGAAGCGAAAATCTGAAAGTGCGATTTTTTGGTTTTTTCCCAGGGTCAAGGAAGAATTTTCACGGTTCGGGAGTGCGTGATTCCTCACCTAGACAAACCTAAGAATTGACATTTTTCTCATAAAAATCCGAAAATGTTTGATTTTCGCTTCAATACACCGATTCCTTCCCTGAATTAGGGTCAAGAAAGCGTTTTCAAGGTTCGGGAATGTTCGCAATCGATCCCCGCATCAAATCACTCCTAGAGGGTCACTTGTTAAAAAGATTTTCTACCCCGTCCCTGTTTTGGACTTCTCCTTTAAAAAAAGCGCTATTTTTGGATGGGTATTGCATGGAAAGATGGTCAGCGAGAAAAATGAGAACATACGTTGGATCGGTGGAGGACCAGCCTCGATCCAAAGAGAATTGAAATAGTCTTGACGTAGAGTCATAAGATATAAGCCTGTATCCATGGTGATGGGTTTCTGGTACCATAAGGCCTATGCCCGAACGTATATTCGTGAACTACACGCCATGCCCTACACGAATGTATCCGATTGCAGTTATTTTCGAAGTGACCTGTAGCACTGAGCGAGGAGAAGCTAAGAAGAATTAGAGACATTATTCGATTTCTTATCCTTTCTTCTCTTCATGATTTATAAGAGTTTATATGCTTTTTAGATTATTGTACGTTGCTCTCTTATCTTAATAAACCTAATTCCAAGTTGAAGTTTATGGTTGCATCTGGTGTATTATCGAAAAATTTTTTCAGATTCGGAAAGAGCATGGTCGATTTGGGTTGTCTACAAAAAATCACGAAAAAAGGATTGATATTTGTTGACTTACAGCGTTTTTAAGATAACATACTTTTTTTAGGCCAATCAAATCGACGCAGGTGGGATTCGAGCCTGAGACCTTTGGACTCGAATTCCGGAGAACTATCACTGAGCCAATTTCACATTGAAATTCGGATGTTTAATTTTGCTTATAATTTCACACGAATTTTTTCATTTTAACAGTAAAAAATCCCCTTTTTATGATTTTTTGTAGGTAATCCAAATCGACCATACTCTTTCAGAAAGACCATGCTTTTTCAAAAAATTGTTAGGAAAAATTTTTTTCGAGGTTCTGTTTTCTTATGTTGAATTTCTTCATTGTTGACAAAAAGTCATATATGGGAAACAATAAACGATGAGTGATATTAATGTTTTATTCAAATATATAAAAGAATAAGTGATCTAAATTTTCATATCTACCCAACTTGCAACCACAAGTATCGCTCCGCATAATATATACAGTTTACCACTGCCTATAAAAAGCAAACTAAAATATAGGATTTCGATAAAAATGTCAAAAATTTAGAAAATCTACAAGGTGGACAAAAAGTTTCTGACCAGCCTATTTTCTCCTAATTCTATATCACAGCAACCATAAAAGATTTTCAATGGGTATTTTTTAAAATTAACATCGAGTTATACGGCACACATTCCCAGGGGGACGGTCCCCTACCACCTCATCATGGTAAAAATTTTCAAACACACATCATCACCTCGGGGCCGAAGGCCGTCGAAAAAACATAAGGGACCCTTATGTTTTTTAAAGAATTTCAAAATTTTCAAAAATTTTATCATTTTTTTGATTTTTTTCAAAAAACACCTCATCACCTCGACCCAAAGTGTCCCGCCCCTATTGGTAACGTGTGTTATACGGTGATTTGAAAAAAGACCCATCGAAAATCTTTTATGATTGCTGCGATATCGAATTATGAAAAAATAGGGTGACCAGAAACTTATTGCCCGCCCCTTATAGAAAGATTTTTTATAAAAATGATATTCTAGAACATCTCGAATTTCTAGATTTTATGTAATGAAAAAATCTGACCAGAATTTGTAGTTGCACCAGCTGTACCGATCGTAGAACTATAAGTTGTTGTATGCGGTGGTAAAATGGGTTCGGTTGTTGGCTCAGTCGAAATTAAATCTTTCCACGCAACGATTATTCTAGCCGATCCTGTATTCGGAAAATATTTTGTGGACGAATTTCCATTTTTATCAACACCAAAGGCTATCCAAAAGCATTCTGTATTTTCAGGAGGAAAATCGCCTATTATATCTGTCAAATTTGGCGGACATCCCTTTGGGTGGGGTATCATGCCTATGAACAAATTAGAGATTATGGAATCTAAGATTACCAGTCACGGACATACATGAATCCATTAAAATCAAAGGGGTATCCGAGCGTTGAATGTAGTTTTGCGAAACAGGCTGACTTCCATTTAAAACCACATAACCAATCTTACTGCAGTAAGAATCGTTTATACCGTTATATAAAAAAAGGAAATCACCAGAACGCATTTTTAGTGGAGGTGGACCAGGTGTTACAAAAACGTTATCGAAATAACTACATACAGGTCACTCCGAAAATAACTGCCATCGAAGTGCATTGTGTAGGGCATGGTGTGTAGTGCACGAATATATCCTATGTTACCAGTAAGAGTGGGGGTCCCTGTGGAGATATGGCATGAAGAAGACACATTCTTCAACCCCCTAAGGTTAAGGACCCCACATTCATCCTAGTTGATCTCTGGCTATACAAAGCCTAAGTGAAAAGTGTCAAGCAAAACAAAAGATCGAGATTTTTCAGGTCCCAAAATTGTTTTTAATTTTTCTACATGTAGAGACGCAAACCGAACAAACTGTAAAATATGTTTGANAAAATATGTTTGAGAGGTCTTGATCCGAACACTTTTGACCTAGGCTTTGTATAGCCAGAATTCAACTATGATGAATGTGGGGTCCTTAACATAGGGGGTTGAAGAGTGTGTCTTCTTCATGCCATATCTCCACAGGGACCCCCACTCTTACTGGTAACATGGAGTATATTCGTGCACTACACACCATGCCCTACACGAATGTACTCCGATGGCAGTTATTTTCGGATTGACCTGTATTTAGAAATTAAATTTAAAAAAATAAGAATAATTAACTCTACTTTGTATTATTTCGTTCGGACATAAGAACTTCTTTATCACCTTGCCATTCATAACCATTACTCGAGGTCACATATTCTAAAAATTTCATTTTTTAACTCTTTTTTAAACATCTTTTTAAAAGCGTTAGTGCAAGAACAAAAAATGAAAAAAATAATTGCGAAAATTTTTTCCTATACCGATTTAGCGAATTCCCTTTGAGTTGATTGGGTGTTGAATCATTCTGTGTTTCACGAATGTCTCTCATATTTCAAATGGTCATAACTTGTGATATATAAATCCGTTTTTCATTGTCGACTACTCATTTTGTATATAACGTTTTGCCATTTATGCTTAAAAAATTTTTTCCAAAAATGTTTTTGATCGATTTGGGCTATTGAAAGAAAAGCAAATTTGTTTCAAAGTCATTTTTTCATATTTTTTATGATAATTCGGCCAAATCTCATCCGTTTTACAAAATTTAAAAAAAAACATTCCATGCGTCGTTATGCATCCGAATCTGGGGTCGACGAGACGATTTGGCGACATAAAACCTCAAAAAATCTCATTATAGCCAAATTTTGACCTGTTTCGCAAGACCGTTTTTAACAGAATTAATAAAGTTAAGAATCAGAAAATCGTTCAAATTAGCTTAGCAATTAATAATTATCATTTGGCACACAATTTAAAGAAATGAGATCTTTTCATTTTTGAGTTATCATAAAAAAATATAAAAATACGGCTTTTATAAAAAGATTATTTTCTTTCAGCCGTCTAAATCGGTCAAAAACATTCGAATTCTTGGAAAAAAATTTTTTAATATAAATTTTTTAACATAACATAAATTTTTTAACAAAATGGCAAAACGTTAGCTACAAAACAAGTGGTCGATCATGCAGGGACTTATGGATCGACCCAATATCAGTTTTAAGAATAATTTGGCCAATTTAAAAATATTTTATAAAATTTATTCAACCTTAATTAAAGAACATATCCAATAACAAAAGGACAAGGACATAAAACAAAAGAGTTATTGATTATCATTATAAATGTTCTTGCAGCTTCTACTTCCATGGCACTTGCTATTACAGACTCTTTTGTTTCGGCGGCACTTGCAGCGGTCGTTTTCACATTCAGATTTGCTCGCTCACCAGAACCTTGACTCTGTAAAAGCTTTGGCTTTCCGTGAACTAGTTTGCAATCAGACCATTCCGCAACAATGTGCTTCATGATCCTGTTCGCAAATTTCCGGCCGTTGTCTGTATGTAAAATTTTTGGTGCATCAAAGTCTGCAAACCCTGATTCAGGGAAGGAAAACAATTTTTCGGCAACCGCTTCAGCAATTTTGGACTATATCGAGTGTAGCAAGAAGTATTTCGTTAGATGGTCCTAAAAATCTTTAATAACAACGAATTTTCCCCCTCAAAAAACAAATCATTATAAAGCGGAAACCTTCATTTCTTAGGCTTGCATATCTATCAGATCAACTTGGCATCTTGAATTCATCTCAAAAGACAAGATCGGTTTCACAACAAGTCCTTTTTTCACTCTGACTTTTTCAGTTCACACGATTCACACAGCAATATGTAAATTGTAAAGCTTCTCGTGGAATTGGGCTGTAACCTTGCAACTGGTTTTCCATAACAGCTCGTCCACCATGTTCGATTTTAGTATAAGCTTTATGAATGAGATCGAAAAGCTCTTCAAATGACACCTGAAAATTTCAGTGTATAACAGGACCAAAACGTTTAAAAAACTCACCATTCGACGATTATTGCTGGCGTAAAAGACGTAAAACGTTTCAATAATTTCTAATATTGCAAAAGCTAATTATTATGGGCCATCTTTTCAAATTTTGATTTTTCAGTCGATTTGGTTGGAATTCAACAAAACGCTTTAATTTCTTCTATTTTTGCTAACGCAAGCGTTTGCTTTGTTGGAAATCTTTACGAAAAGTTTGATAAAATTGTACCGAAGTAACTGTCATTGTGACTATTAAAAAAAGGCAATCTAATACATAATTTTTATGCGTAAAATCTATTAAAACTAGAAAAAATTCATTTTACATAGATAGAAAATAATTAATAAGGGTCGCCACACACACAATAGTTAATAAAGGTCTCCACATCTGCGCGCAAAAAGTTTCGACACAGTCGATATCGACTCGGCAGAGGCGTCCCGGGAAAATCTGATAGATTCAGATTTCCTCGTAACATATATAAAAAGTTATGACCATTGAAAATATGGGAGACATTTGTGAAACACCCTGTATTTACCTATGCTTCTAGTGCCAGCAACATCAATGGCTCCAAAGAATAAATAATGTTGTGAAAGCCCATTTTTTGCGGTAGCAAAGAGCACAACTGGGTTCTGGAAATTTATCGAGTCGACTCCGGGAATTGTTTCGAATGATTGATTCCAAGACGTTTGATTTAATGGGTTGACATTTGTGGCAAACGCGATTTGATGTTGATTATTTAGATGACCACCATAGCAAATCACATCATAGAACATGAAATAAGTCATGTGATCTTCTTCTTCTAAATAAGCAACTCGTGGATCTTGTATCCAACATAAATCCGATCCGATATTGTTGATTTTGTTGGGAAATATATACAGTGCGTTTCAAAACTATGGGAACTCCTCCAAAAAATAGTCTATTTTGTAAAATTTATTTCCTGACTTCACTTAAGTCATATCAGACCATCAACAGCAGTTTTCTACTCCATTTTTAACGTAGAATTGTTTAGTTGGCATAAACGGAACAATTTTCAGCTATCATACTTCCAGAATAGATTAAAAAAGCCATTTTTTACACTTTTTGAATAATTGTTTAAGTGGTGTTCCCGGGGTCAAAAAAATGTTTTGTAAAATTTGAAAATATTTTTAAAAAATTCTACGTTAAATATGGCATAGAAGACTCTGGTCGATTGTTTGAAATGACTTTCGAAAAGACTCTAAAAAATTGTTTAAGACACCCTATTTGTAAGATTCGACTTTTGCCCAATAGTAAGGAACCTAGAAGAAAAATATCTAAAAAATTTTTGAAACTAAACAAATCTTAAAGTATATATGGCACTTATTGGAAAAAATAAAAGAATTTTGGCACGAAAGTCTGACCCCTCCGAGATACAGGGTACTCAATTTTCGACTTTTTGCCAAAATTTACCCCTTTTGTAATGCGCATAACTCGGCGAGATTAAATCCAATTCTGATGATTTTGAACCCGCTAGATTCCTTGAAACACTACAAATATTATCTTAACATCTTTACATCAAATCTTTAAGAAAAATTGAAAATACTCAAAACCCCGGATTTTGTATAGGTCAAAATTTCAATGTTTTAGCCGTGGCACCCCAGGAAAAGTCTAGCGGGCGGAAATTTTTTGCCATATTTTTAGCTCTTGCCTGGGCCTATCCAAAATACTTGTCCTTTTTGGCCGCGTCAATTTTCCTGGGGTACTAGTGCATAAGTGCCAAAAAATCTGATTGGACGGTTAAAAATAGGTTGGACGTGAAAAGTTGATTGGACGGTTAAATCCTCATTGGACGGTTAAAAATCAATTGGAAGGCTAAAGTGCAATAGAGCCAATGTTTCGACAATTTTTCATTTGCTAGGAATGCCAAGTTTCTAGAAGCATCAGTGTAATAAAAATTCATTTTTCGTTAAAATAGTTTTGAGAAAAAATTTTAATTCTGGCGTCTTATAGACTATTTTTTAGAGGAGTTCCCATAGTTTGGAAACGCAATGTATGATGAAGAATTATTTGGTGGTGATGCTGTGGGTGTTCCATTCAGAGAAAAATTTACACTTGTTAAAACCAAATAATATTGAGGCTTTTGGATAGACGATGCATTCTAAAAAAAGATAATGCATTCGTCCTAAATTTTTAGTTTTTTGGTATGAGATTAAAATAGAGTTTGTCTAACATGGTTTTTGAAAGTTTTGGATAGGTTTCCGGTTCCTTAGAAATTTGAATCGATTCGACTTTAGGTTTTAAAAAATTGGATTTCGAGTTAAGAGGGCCAGACAATTGATTTATACTTTTTTTTAAACGATAAATTTTGTTTTAAAAATAAAAGATTTTGCGGCGCACCGTTCCGTTTGTGCAGTAAACATCAGATCCAATCGGGCAAACCCAGTCACTCAGGCAACATCCCGAATTCCCACCACTATGACAACAATAATATCCATCGCCACAACTATCGATAGAACATTGATTTATATTCTACAAAAAATTGAAATGACCTTCTAGGGGTAAAAATAGGATGAAAAATCGATTGCGCACATCTCCATCACGTGAAAATGCTTCCTTGATCCTGATTCAGGGAAGGAATCAGTGTATTGAAGCGAAAATCTGAAAGTGCGATTTTTTGGTTTTTCCCTGAATCAGGGTCAAGGAAGTATTTTCACGGATGGGAGTGCTCGCAATCGATTTCTTGCCTAGAAAAACCTAAGAATCGATGGTTTTCTCATAAAAAGCTGAAAATGTTTGATTTTCGCTTCAATACACCCGCCTCATTCCCTGAATAAGGGTCAAGGAAGCATTTTCACGCGACGGGGATGTGCGCAATCGATTTTTCACCCTATTTTTACCCCTAGAAGGTCATTTTTCAAAAAAAAATTTTTTTGAGAAAGGGTCCTAATTTGGACCCCTTTTAAGCCTCAAATGTCGAGTAACCATTGGTTATTTTTGTTTGCCTGCGGCCCTCAGATATAAAAAAATAATTTGAATGTAAATTTCCATTTTTTTATTCAAATTTTTCTATTTTCTTAAAACATGAATTTTTCCTCAAAATTGTCACACAAAAATTTAAAAATTCTTATTATAAAACAACTGAATATAAATTAGCCGAGAAATTGTCTACCCCCATGAGCTCCTTACTATATCTATAAAGTGCTACTTACTCCAATTTGAGAGCACGTAACATACATATAGGTGTTATTATCATTATAATCAACAAAAACACCGGGATTGGTATTCGATTCAAAATCGGAACCGGTTGCTTGTGAAATCAAATATTCATTCGCAGTAAAATTCTGATCTGGAATTCCAACTACCGTATAAACACGCTCACTAATTGAAACATCAACCAAAATTAAAAATAAAACGAGCGTTTTCATTGATGTGAATATAAGAAAGAATGTTGATTTAAACAAAATTATAAAAATTTTAACACATTGAAGAGATAAGAATCTTTTAATCTCGAAGAGCTTTTGGCAGATTAAGAGACGTTATTTCAAGAGATTAAACATTACCTTAAACGGTTCGAATGCGCTCCAGATTGAATTTATTTAGTGATATTAACGCATGGGAAAATTTTAAAAGTCATTTTGAGTCCAAATCAGAGACCGAAAATGGACCCCCAGACCCCACTCGTCCCCATGGGGCAGGGGCCAGGCATCCATTTCATCAAATCAATTGTACTTTGTAAGTACAATTGGTTTGATGAAAAATTTGATAATGAAATTATCGTTTTAAAAAATCGTTTGCCTGAATTGCAAGGGAATCTGTATATTGAAATAAAAATCCATTGTTTTCGTTTCAACACACATTCAAAATTTTCCAACTTCATTTGCGTTTATATCAATGTGGCAAATGTTTTTTGTTCGTCTCATTTAGCTATAAAAAAATTGCTACAATGTTCATTTTATACAAATTTAAAAAATTGATACAAAAATCGATTTTTCCGCAAAAAATTTCAAAAAGTTTGTGTATTACAACGAAGAGCTTGTAACAAATTGCGCATTCCCGACGTGTGAAAACGCTTCCTTGACCCTGATTCAGGAAATTAGTGCATGTGTTAAAGCAAAAATGGACATAAATTCGATTTTTCGCCGTAAAACCGGCTGTTTAGAGTTTTTCTATGCGGGGAACCGATTGCACGCATTCACGAAGCGTGAAAATGCTTCTCTGATCCTGATTTGGGAATTTTTAGTTGTTGAATAATACGAGAATTACTTAGAAAAACCCCCCTAAACAGCCGATTTTACGGCGAAAAATCGAATTTTTTCGCTTCAATAAACTCACCACTTTCCCTGAATCAGAGAAGCATTTTCACACTTCGGGAATGCATGCAATCGATTCCCCATACCCCTATATAGGTCGCTTTTAGAAAAATTTTCGGGTCCAAAATTCTTCCGATCCGTTCCAGATCCGTATCTTGTCCGATCCGGACCTTTAAACAGTCTAGTGTTGCTCATTTCCTGTGCCTTTCAATCCATATCTTTTTTTAAATAAAATTTAAAATTTTCGATTTTAATTACATTATATATAAGCAAAAATACTATACAATAAGATCCACTTTAAAATCATTAGATTTAAAAAAAATTTCTGGCATGTTTTCATGTAGTTTTCGAATGAATTCTTCTTGATTGATATTGATATTAGGGTTGTTGGTGGCCACAAGGACCTAAAGTTGAAAATTTGAAGTTCAGAGTCCCTCAAATTTTGATTTGGGTGAGGTGGAGGTAGTCAATTCACCTTTGCCAATGCCCTCCATTTTGTTGGCCCTTAAAGGTATAGTCCCATTATAGAGCGCAAATGCCGGGATGCAACAATTGGGTGCTCAAAAGTCAGATGCACAAGTGTCGTTGCGCATATGTGTGGGTGTAAAAGTCCTCCCCCCATCAGGGTCGCCCTTATGTGCCTCCCTTCTTTGCGCCAGTGCGATTCTTATTCCGCGCACGTATTTGCAAAAATTATTTCGACTTTATGCTAGGTGGGTTCAGAAACCAAAAATTTTGACGACTAAAAAAGGCCAAAAAAAGGTCTAAAAAAGGCTAACGGCGCGCTTCGCGCGCTGTTAGCACTGCTAGCTACCCTTCCCACGAGCTGCTAGCTGCCCCCCAAAACGGCTGCGCGATGCTAGGTACCCCACCTAAATTTAGGAGGGGGTCTTTAGGGTATGGTGGACTGGCTCTATAAGGTTTAGCAAAAAAAATCTTTCATACTCTATTCATCCAATCTCCATTTTGAGCACTCAAAAAGAAGCATGTTGGAAAATAGCTTCTGTACACATTTAAAATCTAAAATTCAATTTTTCAAATGAAAAAAACAACTCAATAATTCAAATTCCTACTTTATCATAAGCAGAAATGGTATTATTAAGGCTGAGAACATTTATGGCCAAAGTGCCATTTTCAGCCAAACTTCGGTGCACATGATAGGCCATATCTTCTATTCTAAACTCGTAAATTGGGCAGTGCAATTCGTCATCGTGATCGGTTTGACAGGCATCAACAAAAATGGCATCGTATTTTTCTGCTATAAAGATTTCAATTTAACTCAAAAATTTAAAAAAAAAGTTCAAGTGGGCTTAATTTTCAAAATTACCATTTTGTTCACGATCTTTAAAAAATTTGACACCGTCTTCAACCAGGATTTTGTGTCGATTGGATTTTTTAAGGCCAAACCATTTTTCGGCTACATCTACCATGATTGAGTCTAATTCAACGCCAATTATTATGGGCTAAATTTTTTGAAACGTATTCTCTTATAATTTTAAGCTCTCTACCTCATTTGGCATTTCATGATAAAAGTTGTTCAATGTTGCTCCAGCAACTCCAATTAAAAGTATGCTAGGATTTTTGGTCTCTTTTTGAATCGTGTCAGTTAGGAATGGTGCAATGGACATTGCTTTTAAATAAGGCTTATGTAATCTGTAGTGATTGATTTTCCAGTTGGCAGAATTTTGAAGAGTGAACTTTTCATCTAAAAGACAAAATTTATAAACATAGCGCCTAGTAAAATAACAGTAAAAAATAACAGTCTGTTCATAAATTTTGGAAGCTACTACACAATAGGGGGTATCCACGTAAAAATTTTTTGATTTCTCTAGGGGTAAAAACATGCGGGGAATCCGAATTTGATACGTTTGGAGTGAACAAACGCTTCTCAGATTCAGAAATTCGGATTGCCTGCACATTTTTTCCCAAAAGGGATGAAAAAACTTGAGATGCTTACTTTCAGACTTAATCAAATCAGCGATGGATAATTTAGCATCTACCAGGGTATTCACCAATATCGATCTCGAATAAACATTTCTATAACATAACACCATATGAAACTACTATCAATTAGGTATCCCACGTGAAATTTTTCGGAACACCGAACCATGAGACCCTTGGAGTAACCGCTCTAAATTCTACTCTAGTCGTAACGTTCCCAGCATAAAATTACCCCTAGAGGGGTCAATTCCAGATGATGACAAAGATTTTTTTCGAAAATTTCACGTTCAGTGGGATACCTAATCGATACCAGCTCCCACCATATTTTTCACACACACAAAGTTTTCGAAAATTTTACTCAATTTCATAGTCTACTACTATATAACACATATTATTCATCAATTGGCTACACATAACATCTTGGACAGAGTTCAGCCATTTTTCTTTATTTCCACCCAATTGCCAATCTGGCCACCTAGATAAGGGGGAAGAAGATGTTAGATGATCTGATAAAGATGGATCAACATCCAAAGTTGAATTTTCTTCACGATAGCGAATATAATAGGCTAGCTTAAAAATTGGAAAGTGCAGAAACATATAGTGCAGAAAATTTTTCCTCCAAAAACTAATAGTAGGAAAAATTTTTCATGCAATTTTAAGGGAATTTGCTAGGATTCGCTAAAATAAACATGATGGGATTGAACCCTCACCAACAACATGAATGGCCAGCGTCCTAGCCATTAGGCCATGCGCGCATACACCAACTTCATTCCCTGAATCAGGGTCAAGATAATTTTTTCATGCTTAGAAAATGTGCGCAGTCGATTCTCCGCATAAAATTACCCCCAGATGGATGCTTTCAGGACTAAAATGGAAATTTTTCGATTTTCGCGTCAATACACTAACTCCATTCCCTGAATCAGGGTCAAGTTCGGCCATTAGTTGATCATCAAGTCGGCAAATAAATTTACGTCTTGAAATCTTTCCTTGATAAAGTACATAAGCATTGATAGCAGCGACGTCAACCAAATGCATGATCTATTGCGCAAAATCTATTGTTCTCCTTAAAACCCCATAGACAGCCGGTTTTCAGGCGAAAATTCGAATTTTAAATCTTTTTCGCTTCATTACAATCACCTTTTCCCTGAATCAGGGTCAATTAAGCGTTTTCATGCTTCGGGAATGCGCGCAATTGATTTCCCGCATAAAATTACTCCTGGATCATTTTTAGTAAAAAATTTTCTGGTCCCAAAAAATTTTTTCGGATCCCAAACATCACAAAAATGCACTTTTTTGACTCTATAAGATTTTTGAACTTGAGAATGGATCTTAAATTTATAATTTGACCCTGATTTTCAGGATTTTCGTGTCAATGTTACAAAAATTGAACTATAAAAATGTAAACTATTAAAATCTTACTATTAAAACCAGAATAAAGCTTAAAGTAGTAAACTTATAATTTTTCACATTTTGTAGCGATTTTCCAAAAAGTACCATCATCTAAAACTTTTTTAGATCAACCGATAAATGGTGTCACTAAGCCTGTTATTGCATAAACATAGAAAGTAACAAACATCAGAAAATATTCGACCAAAAATCACGCACCGAAATTTACCTGTGACTGTTTTTATGAGACCAAAGAATTGAAGAAACCAGGTCCAGGAAAGGAAACAAATTTATATAGCGATAGGATTTATTATCGTCATCCTTTCAATGACAAGCACCTGGACCAACGACCACGTGTTTGTGTGGGCTCGCCATGTGATTGGAGAAGGTGATTCGCAAAGAAGTCTTTTGTCGATGAAAAAATATAGAAAAACAAGCAAAACACATCAATGAAATAGAAATAAAAAAAAGAAGGAATACAAGTTCAACAAATCATTTAAATAATTTTTGCAAATACGTGCACGGAATAAGAATTGCACTGGCGCAAAGAAGGGAGGGGCGACCCTGATGGGGGGGGGGGAACTTTTGCACCCACACATATGCGCAACGACACTTGTGCATCTGACTTTTGATTGTTGCGTCTCGGCATTTGCTCTTTATAATTGCGTAACGACATTTGCGCGCTAATAATTCTTGAGGCGCAAATGAAAAAAACCCCTCAAGCAAGATGTGTAGAATCGGTTGGAAAAGAAAACACCGCAAGAACCCTGGGCATAAGCTACTCAACAGTGGAAAAAGCATTCAAATCTATGCCACCACCCGTAACATCTTTGCCACCTTGTAACCTTCTCAAACAAGAAGGTGAAGATGAACTAACGTTTCCAGGTGGACGTCTTGCTAGAGGCAGGTGGAAGCTGTGTGTGTGTTGCGAAGCTTGTTCCCCTGGAAATTCAAGAACTAATTCTCGAGGCGCAAATTTGCGCCCACACATATGCGCAACGACACTTGAACACCTGACTTTTGAGCACCCGATTTTTGTACCCCGACATTTGCGCTCTATAATTGCGCAACGACATTTGCGCCTCTACATATGCGCGCTAATAATTCGCAAATGTCGAGGTGCATATTTTGGGGTGCAAATGTGAAAGTGCAAATGTCAGATGCGCATATGTGAGGGCGCAAAAGTCCCCCACCCGGCGACCCCTGGGGAGGTAACTCGTATATCAAGGGGAGAGGATAACGCGATGGGTTATCCCCCCCCCCTCTTCCCCCAGCTGTGGGCAGTGAACAAATAAGGGAGAAGAAGGACACGTCTCCCAAATCCGAAAAATGATAAAAAATTTCATAATGGTCTCCATTATGTTTTGGCCCGAAATTTTGAATTTCCAACAAATTCTACCACATTCATATCCTTCACATGGGATACCTGGGTAATCTTCATCAGTATCGCGCTTGTTTCTTAAATTCTCATGGTTATAGTCAACTGTATTTTTATTTATCATGTTTCCTTCTGTCAGTAGGAACAATTTGTGTTCGTGTTCAAAATTTGCATAGTTATGACCAGTGAAGGATTGTCACTTTTAGTAATTTGTGAATCCCTTGGGGACTATTGCACAAAATGAAAAGTGTAAAGTGCAAAGTTGAACCAAAAAATGCACTAAAAAACTGTCAAGTGCACACTTTTGACTTTGCACTATTCGGAGCTACTACACGATAGGGGGGGGGGGTCGCCCACGTGACAATTTTTTCGAAAATTTGTTTCTGGAAATGACTTCTCTAGGGGTAAAAACATGTTGGGAATCCGAATTTGACATTTTCGAAGCAAAAAACGCTTTCCTAATTCAGGAAAGGCCTGTTTATTGAAGCGAAAAGTCGAAAAATCGCATTTTTGCGACTTAAGTCGTTTTGTCAGATGAGTGTTGCACCAAGTGATCATTCCTTGTGAGTTATAAAGGATGTTTGATAGACTTTTTTGGTATTTTCATGCGCCGTATATAATGATTAAAATAGGTTTTCCCATATAATATTTTTTATCTTATCGAAAATTTCCTCTTGTCAATTTCGAAAATTTTCTTGAGTTTGTTTACAAATGATCAATTCATTGAAACGTTTTCCATTAGTTGTAGCTTTCATACTTGTTTATACAACAAAAAGAATGTTGACAATTTTCATTTTTGAACAATTTTTTAAAGAACAAAATTGAACTTTTACTATGCTGAGAAGATTTGTAACCCAACAAGAACTTTCATTAGCTCTAGAAGCGACTAAAATTTTTCCGTATTTTCTTATTCAATATCATTCTACTCAAAACAAATTGTATAACAGATTCCCGGAAGCAACTTACGATATTTTATTACATGAAAACCCGACCGGCTCCAAATTATGGATTGTCCATAGAAATAATCCCTATACAGTGTGGGTTTTTTTCAAAAGATCAGCATTTTTTTATATCGAAAAATCAATTTTTTGTATCGAAAAAAATCACTTTGTTGTACCAAAACATGTTTTTTTATACGCTGAGCATGATTTTGTTGTTATAAAAATTTTTAATCTAAAAATTTTCAGCCCCTGTATAATTTTGAGTTGCAAACCAGAAGATCAATTCGAAAAAGAAACATTATTCAAAACATTTGACGAACTTTCTAAATCATTTCCAGAATTTTTCGACAAATTTTCCTTATTTATTGGTCCTGAGTTGTTAACGAATTTGGTAATTTTTTATAAATTTTAACTTCTTGTTTGCGTTTTTGAGTGTAGAACATTTTTTCAACAAGGACATTTCAAATTTCTATTTTCGATGTAGCATCCTGCGTGGTCATTCATGTTTTTAATGATAAACAGCACAAAGTCGAGCCCATTTAAAGGGACACTAACCATGGCTTATGCCAGGTTTTGCCAACTTTTTTTAAAAAATTAATAAAAAAATGAGTTTCAACCGAATGTTTTCGGGCGACCACACATTCGATTGCTAGTAATCTGGAGAATTTTTTTGTAAAAAAAATAATTAAAAAATCACACGTTTATCCGAGATATAGCCATTTGAAGTTTGGACCCAAAATTCCATTTTTCTTTATTTTCATAACTTTGCCAAAAAATTGAGTATAGGACAGATTTCTTCGAGCGACGGCAATCTTGAAAGATAGGAATCTGGGGGATTTTTTACAAAACAAATTATTGAAAAAGCTTTTAAAATCGCAAAGATGTGATTTTTTGAAAATTATGCTTTTTGTCGATGTTTTCCTTATTTCCAAAAAAGTGCAAAAATTGAAAAAAAGCATTATTTTCAAAAAATCATATCTCCGCGATTTTAAAAGCTTTTCCAATAATTCTTTTTGTAAAAAATACCTCAGGATCCCAACTTTCTTTTATAAAAACAATTATTAAAAATATTTTATTTTCAACAAAATATGGATTTTTGAAGTTGGTGGATTTTTCAATTTTTCTTAAATTTGCCTATTTTCAACAATTTGCCAAAAATCGAGTATAGTTCGGATTTCTTCGAGCGACAGCAATCCTGAAAGTTGGGATCCTGAGGTATTTTTTATAAAAAGAATTATTGAAAAAGCTTTTAAAATCGCGGAGATATGATTTTTTGAAAGTTATGTTTTTTTTCAATTTTTGCACTTTTTTGGAAATAAGGAAAACATCGACAAAAAGCATAATTTTCAAAAAATCATATCTTCGCGATTTTAAAAGCTTTTTCAATAATTTGTTTTGTAAAAAATCCCTCAGATTCCCATCTTTCAAGATTGCCGTCGCTCGAAGAAATCCGTCCTATACCCAATTTTTGACAAAGTTTTGAAAATAAAGAAAAATGGGCATTTTGGGTCCGAACTTCAAATGGCCATATCTCGAATAAAACGTGTGATTTTTCAATAATTTTTTTTACAAAAAATTTTCCAGATTACAAGCAATCGAATGTGTGGTCACCCGAAAAAATTCGATTGAAACTTTTTTTTATTAATTTTTTTTAAAAAGTTGGCAAAACCTAAGCCATGGTTAGTGTCCCTTTAAAGAAAGAATAAAAGTCTAAAAAAGCTTGTAGTGATGGCGTAGTGGTTAGCGTGTTTGGCTAGCAACCATAAGGACGAGGGTTTGATTTCCGAATGCGTCATTTTGTTTTTGCTGCATTTTTGACTATTAACTTGACTTTGAAGTCGATAGTCAAAAAATGAGGCAAAAACAAAATGACGCATTCGGGAATCGAACCCTCGACCTTCTGGCTTCTATCCAAACGCGCTAACCACTACACCATCACCACAAGTTAATGCGTCATTTTGTTTTTGCCGCATTTTTTGACTATCAACTTCAAAGTTAAATATCTCGCCACTGTTAAATAATTTTTATATATGGTTTTTTGCATGTGTTAGAGAGACTAAAGCTCTATATTTTCATAAAAAATTAAATTTCTAGCATTTTGTTAAGGTGGGGGGGGGGGGAAATCGACTTTGAAAATTGCAAAGTGGAAAATAAACATGTTGAGATATGTGAATTTCAAATTTTTTCTACAAGATTTGTTCAGTTTTTCATCAGCTATCACCCAAAACAAATTCCATTGAAAAAAAACAAATCCCATCTTTTTATTCGTCCGAGATATGATCCAAAGTTTAGGGTATGAATGTACGTGAGACACACATGCAGGGATGCCAAAAACAGAAAAATGTCATTCACTACTTTTTTTATAGTGCAGAGACTGGCTTGAGAATGCCCACCCGAAATATTTCGCCGATTTGGCTTTTAACCCCTGTTTTTTGTATTACATGAACGAGGAACAGAAACGCAAACTTCTCGAGCTGGAAATAAAACTGCCCGATGGATACCACTTTTCGAATGTGGATTTCGACAAGGATGATGTTGAGATTATAACCAAAACATGGAAACATTCTAGTCCTGGCGATATAGAATTTACTAGGTTTGTATAGAAAATTTATTAAAAATTTATATTTTTTAGAGCCAAATTGCGCAATATGCCTTATTCACTAGTACGAGATTCAAACGGATTCCCGGTAGCCTATGAAATGATAGATCCAAGTTCAATGTTTAACCACCAATATGTTCAGCCAGACCACAGAGCCAAAGGTCTAGGAAATGCCGTCGAACGAGACTTGGGGCAAAAATGCATAAGGTCTTGAAAAAATATTGAAGGGGGCGTAACATTTATAGCCTATTCTCGAAAAATCAAAAAATGAAAAAAATTTCCAATTTTCTTCTAAAAATCGATTTTTTAGGAAAATATTTTTTGCGCACAAGGCCTAAGCTTAGGCCTAAACCTAAGCCTAAGCCTAGGCTTAACCTTAGGCTTAGGCCTTAGGCTTAGGCCTTAGGTTTAGACCTTAGGCTTAGTCCTTAGGCTTAGTCCTTAGGCTTAGTCCTTATGCGTAGGCCTAGGCTTAGGCCTTAGGCTTAGGCCTTAGGCTTAGGCCTTAGGCTTAGGCCTTAGGCTTAGGCCTTAGGCTTAGGCCTAAGCCTATCGAACCCTCGCCCTTCGGAGTACAAAGCAAGAGCTTTGTACTTTACCACTTGGCCATCTCGCCTGGACTTTTTTCTTATTTGTGGCAGAAATGGACTTTGTAAATGTTACGCCCCCTTTAAAAATTTTCGAAAAATGAAACATCTGAAAATTTTACATTTTTTCACGGCGGACGAAACTGCAAAAAAGAGCACGCATGGCGCAGTGTCAAATTATTCACTTCAAGATCAGAAGATCTCAGGTTTGATCCCCTGCCCCCGACATAAAATTTTTGCATTTTTCAAAAATATGTTAACTTTTAGACAAGACATAACGCCATTTAAAACAGTCGAAACAGATAACACGGGAGTGTTAACAGCGTCAGATCGGTCTCCTTATTGGACCAGATGGGATTATGATGGAAAACCTATCAATTATGTGTTTATGGTTAGGCGAAGAAGTGCGAAAAATCACTAATTTCTATATTTTTATCAAAAAATTATATTGTTGAATTTTTTGTGTAAAATCTCAATTTTTTTATAAATGACCCACGGAACATGAAAATACAAAAAAAGTTTATCAAATATGTCCATAGCTCAGTGGTTAAATGTGCTAACTTGGTGCATAAGGTCGAGGGTTCGAATCTAGTCTCGGGACTGGCTTTTTGCATTTTTTTTCTTTTTCTCTCCTAGAAAATGTTAAAAAATTTTGATTTCCAAAAAAATTTATTTACAAAAAATAGAGCAAACAATTTTTGCCAGAACGGACGCCTTGGACCACTTGATCATCGCCTCCGGACTTTTTTCCCATTGGCGGTGGAAACGGACTTTTCAAAAAAGTTTGTGTATTATAACGAAGAGCTTGTACACAAATTCAAATTTTCAAACGCAATTATCTCGAAAACTACAACGATTCAAAACATGCCGTAAAAACAAAAAATGCTCCATTTTTCATGATCTTTCCGAATATATCATTTTTTCATACGATTGTAACTTGGTCCTTTAAAAACGATCATGTTTGTAAAAATTTCGCGCCTATGGCACTGTTTTTTGTTTAAAATATCAAGATTTCAACAAAAAATTTTTTAAAAACAACATAATTATTTATCAAAATTGGCTAGCCGTTGATGCTTGTATTGTTGGAACAACAATTGTCATTGTTGAAACTTTACTTCTTGGCGTAACAGTTTTGGTGGTAAAATTTGACTTCTTCCTGTGCCAATAAACTTCCATAAATGCTACTTGTAGAGGTCTTGAAAATAGCATGAGCAGAATTGGAGACAACATTCGACCTATGTCTTCAATGAAATAACTAAAATTAACATCTTTTCATATTTTTTTTGTATATCAATTAGCATTACATAGGATCTAACAAATCAACAAGATCTTCCGGCCAAATATACAAAAGTGCAACGAAGAAAAAAGTTCCAGCTGCTGCAACCAGCGTATGAATGAAAACAGCACCGGCCAACTTGGCTTCTCTTGTATGATCCTTGGTATCTAAAAATGTTGTATGTGCTAAAACATCTGTTTGGCAACATAATATGTGAAGTATAAAAGGCTCATTTTCCGAAAAATACTCGTTTTCATGTTTTGTCAATGGAAAAATAATTCTTAGTAGTACCAAAAATCTCTTATTTGTTCTGGGTGGGGTGTTGTACACATATGTGTTACGAAAAAATTACTAGTTTGCTGATTTTTCTTGTTCGAACGAAACATAACGAAAATAATTGAGTAAACAACCAAGGCAAAAATAACATTCGAACATTTGGAAATGAATAAAAACAAGTTGTTAAAGGTTAACACACTTTGGTTGTCATATATACACCTAGCTGCCATAATTTCGTTATCAGAATAGGTCTTATTTATACGGTAGTCAACGTAGCTAAAAAAAGTAGATCATCGTAAAAAATTTTGTAAAATGTTAAAGGGGAAGGGGGATAACCTTTATAGCTAGATCTTCGAAAAATTTTTTACGCAACTTCTTGTAGAAACACCCTTCTAGGGTAATTTTGATGCGAAAAACCGTCCGTTCATCCGCTCGTTCGTCCATCCGTCCTTTCATCCATTCGTTGTCTATCCGTTCGTTCGTCCATTCGTCCGTCCGTCCTTTCATCCGTTCGTTCGTCTATCCGTTCGTCTGTTCGTTCGTCCGTTCGTTCGTCCATCCGTCCTTTCATCCATTCGTTCGTCTGTCCGTTCGTTCGTCCGTCCGTTCGTCCATCCGTCCGTTCGTTCATTTATTCTTTCGTTCGTCCGCTCGTTTGTCCATTCGTCCGTCCGTCCTTTCATCCGTTCATTCGTCAATCCGCTCATCCGTTCATTCGTCCATCCGTTTGTTCGTCCATCCGTCCGTTCGTCCGCTCCCGAAGCTTAAAAATGCTTCCCTGACCTTCACCCATGAAAAATTTTGTTTTTGCACAGTAAAATGTAAAAAACTACCTTCTCGATAACCATATTTTCACGAATGAAGATCAAGGAAGCATTTTCAAGCTTCGAGAGTGCGCGCAATCGATTTCTCGCATCAAAATTACCCTAGGTCTTTGCTACAAAAATTTTTTTCGGAAATTTGACTGTAAAGGTTACCCCCTTAAATTTTTTACATTGATTTTGTGGCAAAAATTATCGGGCTATAAACCAAAGCGCATACAATTATTGCCGAAATACACAATGCCACAGTAAATTTGTCGTAAAATTCCTAAAATTAGCTGTTCAAAATTATGTAAAATGCGCCAAAAATTATATTATTTTTATTGAAAAAATGGAAAATTTTGGACATCCTAAGTGGACTAATTGAAAATTTTTCTAAAAATGACCCCTATAGGGGTTTTTCTATGCGGCGAATTGAATGCGCGCATTCCCGATGTGTGAAAATGCTCCCTTGATCTTGATTCAGGATCGGTGTATTGAAGCGCAAATAAAAAAATTACCCCCAGGAAGATTTTTTGAAGCAGGAAACCCAAAATTTTACAATTTTTGCTTCAATACAAACACTCATTTCCCTGAAGCAGGATCAGGGAAGCGTTTTCAAGCTTCGGGAATGCGCGCAATCGATTCCTCACATAAAATTAAACCTAATATGGTCATTTTTGACAAAAAATTTTCGGGTCGAAAAACATGAAAAAAATGTTTAAATTTCAGTTTTTTTAATACACCCTGTACTTTTTTGCTTACCATCCTTACTTTTTTCTTCCCCGTCGCTCCAAAAATTACAAAAAATCGATTCAACGAACATATACTAATAATCATATATTGTAATGTACCAAGTGCGAGTGGAATATAATTGCAAATCACTGGAAATATGCCACCAAGTGTGAGGTAGATCTCATCAACGAGAACGCCATACATCGGCATTAAATTAAGAAAGTGAGAGGCAATTACCTAAATTTTCAAATTTTTCCATATATAAAATAACCATGTATGTGAGGTTTTTCTTTGCGAGAAATCAATCGCGCTCATTGCCGAACCTTTAAAAAAACGCTTCTATGACCTTGAATTAGTCGATTTTCGCTTCAATAAACGCAAATCTTCCCTGAATCAGAGACTAGTTGACAAAACTTTGAAATGTCAAAAAATTAAAAAAAGTTGATGCACCAACCTCACTCAATTCCGTGATGCCCAAGAAAAAGCTTATGGCAAAGAAGGTTGATCCTAACAGCTTGTCTTTTCTTTTTAAAAATATCACAATTAAAACCAAAACATAAAAAGTAAAGAAAATTGAAAGAAGCGGTAAATAGATTCCTAGATAATATGCTCTTCTCATTTTTCAAGTCTTGAAAATTTCAAGCTTCAGGAATTACTCAAGTTTTCTTTCAAGACTGCTCAAATTAGTATGGACACAAAATTGACGTGATGTACAAAAATGAGGTAGCAGAAATCAAATTTTTTCTTCCTCTAACATATAAACATCGTGATCATGGGAAATTTTTAGCGATTTTAACAATAAGCTCATTAAACGTTAGGTTTTACTATGAGAATTTCAGTGCCGAATAATCTCACTTTTATTTAGTTTATCACGTAAAGTGACTATAATTGCACTGATCTTTATTGCATGATTTAAAAATAAGAATTTGTTATATAGAAGAAACATTTTTAGCTACTTAATTAAAGCTTAGATAAAAAATGGTGTACAAAACCATGTATTAGGTTAAGAGGAAACTAAAATGACTCTATTTGTAAACCAAATTGAAAGATCCCGACCGAGAATTTTTTCAACACACATCTTAGAGGACCAGTCCAGTCAGTTACAATCATATGAAAAAATGATATATTCGGAAAGATCATGAAAAATGGAGCATTTTTTGTTTTTACGGCAT
>OZJO01007663.1:0-11870 GCA_900406225.1 Acrobeloides nanus
GGTCGGCAAGGGGGGGAGGGGCCCCCCCCCCCTCCCCCGATGAGGTGGTCCCCCTCAATTTTAGGTCCATGAGTGAGTGGGTCAGGAGGAGACTCCCCCTCTTGCCGACCTTTTTTTACGACCTCATATGTTCGGCGGGGTTCATGTGGTGGTCCCCCCTTCAATTTTGGGTCCATGAGTGGGTCAGGGAGGGGGGACTCCCCCCCCTTGCCGACCTATGCTTATCACCCTCTTTTTCCCTAAAACGTATTCATAAAATATCGAAAATTTTTTTTAAATTCCAAAAATATTAGACTCTGAGGAAAACAACTTTAAAAACTTATTTTGTAGATCCGTGAAAACATTCGAATTTGTCTTGCCTTACTGCCAGGTGCAGTTGGAGTCACGATAGCAATCATAGCACTTGCGACCATTTATTTTCTGGTTTTTATAATGTCAGAAAATCGTCAATTTGATATGGCGCTAATTTTAACAACTTTGTTTAATTGTACCTTGCAAATTGTGTTTATTCTGACGCCATTATTTCTCATGATCGCCATTCCAGACTTAAGGGAACAAGCGATGAATGTTTTATGTCGAAAACCGTTGAGATCAAATGTACAAAGAGTTAGGCCGATGGTTGAAGAGCAAGATATTTATTTCAATCAACTTAAATCTATGTGGGAGAAACCTGAAAGTGCGAATATGCTCAATAAATTATGAATTTTCAGAAAAAACTTTTTGATACTCAAATTTTCCGAGTAGACAGTGTCCTTTTAAAAGCTAGAAGCAAATAAAATTTTAGATCCTTGAAACATTTAGAAATATCTCTTCGTCTCATTTTGACCATGTTAGTGAGGGCGAGGGGTAATGAGAGGTTAAACAAGAATATCTTCAAAACTTTCTTGTTCAGACAAACACTACACAATTTTATTTTTTGCATTAAAAATCAAGGTGTCTTTGGGGCCATCCAGATATTACGTAATCATGTGGGGGGGGGGGTCGGCCCTCCTCATAAACATTGATTACTTTAGTGCATTTTTGATGATTACGTTGGCGGGGGGGGGGGGGGGAAACCAAAAAGTTGATTACGTAATATCTGGATGACCCCTTTTAAACGATGCATCAGATATCAAAGAGAAAGTTCTCTTTTATTCATCGAATAAAACTTTTCCTTTTATAAACACCTATTTTATAATCATTCAAGCAAAAAACCTAGTCAAATGGTGTGAAATTTTTCACTTTAAACAATGATATTATGTATTTTCTTAATGACGTTCTCTGGAATAAAATAATAAGAAAACATTTGTAGTTAAGATAATTAGAATAAAATATCAACCTAAGTTTCTTTGTATGCTCACTTTGTTATAAAAGACTTAATTCTTCCTGCTTCCTTTTTATTTTCCTATTTTACCATGATGTATAAAATTTTTCCTATGGATGGAGCTGAAATTCCTGAGTTAAATCTAGAAGCTTCGTTTATTTATGCTATAGAGGGGTCGACAATATTTATTTTAAATATTTTTCTAGCCATTTTTATCATATTTGATAAAAGTTTGAGGAGTGAGAAAATTTCAATTATTTATTTGGCTCATATTTTATATGATTCGTTTGTTACCCTAGGTTATGTTTCTGCGGGAATTTATCGACTAAATTTGTATTACAACGAATGTGGACATTGTAGTAAGGGACTTTACATAAATTACGCCCCCCCCAAATCGTGAATTTTGATCTCGCATCCATGCTACCCATTTTTCTTAAAGGGGGGGGGGTAACCTTTACAGCCAAATCTACGAAAAAAATTTTTGCCTGCAAATTTAAAAAAGGATTCTCTAGGGGTAATTTTATGCGAGAAATCGATTGCGCGCATTTTCAAGCTTGAAAATGCTTTCCTGACCATGATTCAGGGAAAATATTAATTTTTTAACACTTTTCTAAGTGTTTTTTTATTGTTAAAAACTAATATTTTTCCTGAATCATGGGCGTGGCGACAGTTGAGGACAAGCACTTGAGGATGAGACATTTGAGGACGGGCATTTGAAGCTGGGACATTTGACGGGACATTTGAGGAAAAAAGGCGGGATATGTTTTTTAGGTCCTAAATAGCACCCATCCTCAAATATTTCGTCCTCAAATTCCCATCCTTAAATGTCCGTCCTCAAGTGCCCGTCCTCAACTGTCGTCACGCCAAATCATGGTCAGGAAAACATTTTCAAGCTTCGAAAATGCGCGCAATCGATTTCTCGTAAAAATTACCCTAGAAAGGTCTTTTTTACAAAAATCTGCAAAAAAGAGATCTGACTGTAAAGATACCCCTTAAACCGTAGATGCCCGTTGACCTCCGGTACGGCAATCAAAGTGTCATATCTCTGCAAGGATAAAAGATTATTCAATGCGGTTTTTTTAAGTTGTTCCCATGCTCTAGCGCACGTTTCGCCCTATTTCTCAAATCGGAGCTCACCCGCCTTCTATTTTTTCTGGAAAATGCACATTTGGGAGACACGGATTTTTTGGCTCAAGTTTTATAGTTGACGAGTCGGAACACGCGGTCTTTTGCAAAATGTAGCTGAGACTCTCCCCTAACAAATGCAAAAAACCGTATTGAAAATTTCGCGATAGAAGTCGAGTTATGGCCTTATGAATTTACATGTCGTCCAAAAATATGAAAGACTTATCAAAAAATGGAATTTCAAAAATGTGACCTAAGTTTAAACATTGATATAGAAGTCGATTTTTAACGAAATTTTTGACATCACTATGTTTTTTCTAGGCGAAAAATCGATTGCGTACATTGCCGAGCCATGAAACTGCTTGCATGATCATGATTCAGGAAATATGAATTTTTTTGCCTTTTTAGGGATATACCACTCTATCAACGTCACAAGGCCATATTTCTGCTTTTATCGCGAATTTTTCAAAACGGTTTTTTGCGCATTTTAGGGGAGAGTCTCAGCTACATTTTGCAAAAGACCGTGTATTGCGACTCGTCAACTGTAAAAAGTTAGAGCCAAAATACCCGTGTCTACCAAATGTGCATTTCCTAGAAAAGATAGAAACCTGGTTAACTTCGATTTGAAAACTAGCGCGAAACGTACGTCATGTCATGGGAACAAAATAAAAAAACCGTATCAAAAAATCTTTTATCCTTGCAGAGATATGGGGCTTTGACTACCGGACGGGAAGTTAAGGGTGTGTTCAAGCATGTTGAAAAAGTTATTAAAAAATGTTTCGACCAGTGTTGCCCCTGTACACATGTATTTGTGTACACAACACACGTGTACACAAACACATGTGTACTCATGTGTATACACTGTGTACACATGAGTGTGTTATGTACACATGAGTACTCGTGAGTTGAACACATTGACCCAAAATTTTCTTTTGTCGTGAATAACAAACCTATAAAGGAGATAAATTCAAATTCAATTCATATGAAGATTTCGCTTGTGTGTACACAATACATACACGGGACAACACTGGTTTCGACTTTTCAACAACTTTTCGATAACCTTTTCAACATGCTTGAACACACCCTAACGGCCATCTACGGATTAATAAAGCCGTTAAGTTTTAAATAGGCGTTACTTTTCTATCGCCCCTCCCCACATTTGGTAATGTAAAATTTATTGATGGTCCTTAAATTTTTAACAAAAAGCTCAAAAGACAAAAATTATTCAAAATTTTTTAGCAACTTATTACTTCACGCCTTGGGTGTGTTTCAACACAATACATGCCTATTTATGGATAATTTTTACGCCAGCTACGGGAATTATCGCTCTAGTCAGCTCTCTAGAGCGACTTCTTTCTGTAACTTATCCATTATATCATAGAGTTATAACAAGAAAATGGATAGCTTTCATTGTATTTATCCCATTTTTGGTTTCTATACCATTTTTGGTGATTTCGGGCATAGAAAGTTATGGCTATAGGGATAACTATCAGGTAAGGTTTTCTAGATCTTGTTTAGATTTTTTGTCTAGATTTTCTAGCTCTTGTGTAAATTTTGTATAGATTTTTTTGTCTATATTTTTAGATTTTCTGTATTTTCCCTAGACTTTGTTTAGGTTTTGCCTAGATTTTCTATATGTTGCGTTCGATCTTGAATGAACAATCTTCGTTCATGATCGCCCGATCTGATTTCGTTCAATATCGGGCTCCCGATTCAGAATCGGACAAATTCAAGATCGAGCGCAACATATATTTTTTAGATTTTGTCTAGATTTAGATTTTGTCATGATTTTCGAGATTTTCTAGATTTTTAGATTTCCATATTTTCTAGATTTTCTTTTTTATTTAGGTTACTGTGGCATGCAATATAATTAACGGTGATATGCCTGGTATTATGTACCATTTGCGGTCGATCCGATTGGGAAGCAGTGTTCTAGCAATTCTTTTTTACATCCCTATACTAGCAAAAATTTATGCAGTAACTTTTTTATTTCTTCAAAAAATAAAAAGAGATTTAGCTAATTTTGAATAAATCCACTACAAAATTGACTCCAACCGAACAAAAGAAACTTATAAGGTCTACTTTAACCGTTGGTTTATTTGCTGCTAATGAATTGTGCTTCTTTGTCTTCCCAGATACGGTTTTGTATATTAGTCCAAAGGATAGATATGTTTATATTTTTTATATTATCCTTTTGAACAAAGGTAAGGAATTAGTTTTATAATGTAATACTTGGAAAACTTGGCTAAATTTAGGTGTAGGTAATATGGTTTTCCTAATTATAACACAAAAGGAATTAAAAAAGGCTTTGAAAAGAAATTTGAGGAAGATATTTTTGCTATTTACAACATCATCCTCAGCTGTAGCTCCATGAATAAACCATTAAATTATATATATTTTTTAATGTAATATAAAAAATTATTTGCTTATCAACTATCGTTATACAGGGTGTCTCACAAAAAACCGGACACTTTTTTATTTCGCGTTTTCTCCGCTTCCCGAAAAGATTTTTCGAATATCTTTTTTTCTGTATATAGTTCGCCTCCTCTAGTTTCTTTTCCGAATGTTTTAAAAATTTTACATACTTGAAATTTGCAATTTTTTGACCAAGGTTGCCGATAAATTTCTTTAAAAGCTACGTTTTTAAAGCAACATGGAAGATTTTCTTAAAGTTACAATTTTTTGAAAAAAAACCCCGAGTATAAAAAATTAGCTGATTTAAGTAAATTCGATAAAAGGCAAAAACTTATGTTTGCTGGAGAGGGATCGAACCTGCACCCTTAAAGTACAATTCTGGAGTCCTATCAAGTAGACCATGATGACCGATTGCAATTTGTTCCTGGACTTTTTATTGACAACTTTCATCCATGTTTCCTGGCCTTGAATTAACCGATTCCGCACCGATTAAAAATCGCAAAAGTACAGTTTTTGGCAACGCTCTGTATAATTTGAAAAATCATTTACCCATAAAATGTTTTGACCCTTCTGGTCTTCCTTGCTAATTATCGCAACATTTCTTTGAAAATATTTTTCACTAACATATTAGTTCTCAGATCAAAAGTTCGCTTAAAAGAATAGGTATAAAAATGAGCAAACTATTAACAATAGTTGAAAGTATTATAAAAGTAATGGGGATGTAATCTTTTATTGTTAACATAATATTATGATTTTTGAACTCATTTTGAAAATGACTGCCCACTTGGATAATTGTGAGGAGATATAAAATCCTCTTTTCATGTTTTATTTTTCACTTTTCAAAAAATGAGATGCCTTCATCAACTCTCAAGTGAGGTGTGCACGGCCAAAAAGTGATTAGGCCAAGCCGGTCCTAGGGCCTGCCTGGCCTAGTCTAATCACTTTTTGGCAGCCCGTATCAGGACCTTGAACTCGGTCCTGTATACCTCTATTCACAAGATCATCGTGCAATTTTTTAATCTCCTTTTTTAGATTTTAAAAATGAAGATTAGCATAATATTTTTTTGTATCATTATTTTACTGGTTTCTATAATTTATGGATATAGTTTAAAACGAAAACAACCGATTAAATCTACTAGATCTAAATCAACCAAATCTTTGAAAAATTGTTTAACAGTAAAGAAGAGTTTGAATAAAAGAAAAAGCTCCATTCATCATAAACGTGGAAGAAAAATTTATATAAGAACTTTTAATCCAACATGCTTCTTCTCTGCCTTACCATGTTTACCTCCAAAGGGTTTTGTTTATGTTAAAGCAAATTAGCTTTGTGAATGGAGATTTGGGTTGACGAGATCTGGACTTTTCATCTGGTTCGGGATTGAAAGAATCGGGTTCAGGTTCAAAAATCGGAATTAGGATAAAAAAAATCTCGAAAAAAATTTACGGTCTTGTCAACATCATAACATATTGTTGTTTAGGATTTTAATGTTTATAAATATATGTATAGGTTGTTTTTTTGAAAGATCCCGAATTCGCGTTTGTCAAGAGATTCGTTATTTTAAATTTCCTTGTCAATACTCAAACTTTATTGCAAATTAGGCAATGTTTCGTTGGATTTGTATAGTTTTTTCTTCAAAAATGTTGTTGATTTCAAAACGTATAGACTCCGTAGTAGCCCCGCTGTCAAATTCGGTGTCAATCTATTCCGTATGCATCGAGTTTTAATGAAATAGAACGTTTTTTCGAGAAACTTCAAAATACTTGCTTTTCGTTCACTGGTTGAAGATTGACTCAGTACCAAGTTGAAGACCAGGATTTTTTGATCTTACAGGTAAGCCGGAACTGAAAAAATTCTATCTTTTAGAGGATAAATCGTTTTGACTTGAAATCTTTTTATTTTTCAGGGCTACGCACGCGCTACGTTTCTATGCGCTTTCCATGGTCGGCGAACTTCGTGAATTTTCTGTGCTTCTTCAAATTTTCTGTGGAATTTTCAGAAAAGTCATATACCAAAAAATTCTCGTAATTTTCTAAGACTTTTTTATTCAAGCATTTTTCTTAATAGGCATCTGAATGATATTCTCAAAGGGTCGACGGTGTAAAATATTAAAGGGGCGTAACATTTATGGTCTATTCTCGAAAAATTGAAAAAAAATTTCCGATTTTCTTCTTAAAATCGACTTTTTAGGTTAATTTCTAGGCGAAAAATCGATTACGCGCATTTTCGAAGCGTGAAAAATTAAAATTGACCCTGAAAATCAGGGTTTTCGAGAATACGCCATAAATGTTACGCCCCCATCTGTTCAGAAAAATTTTTCGCGTTGAAACGCAGTTCTACCCTGATTTTCAGGGTCAAACTTAATTTTTCACGCTTCTTAAATGCGCGCAATCGATTTTTCACCTAGAAATTACCCTAAAAAGTCAGTTTTTAGGAGAAAATCGGAAATTTTTTTCGATTTTTCGAGAACAGGCCATAAATGTTACGCCCCCTTTAATATTTTATACCGTCGACTCTTTGAGAATACCATTCAGATGTCCATTAAGGAAAAATGCTCGAACAAACAAGTCTTAGAAAATTATGAGGAATTTTTTGGTATATGACTTTTCTGAAAATTTCATGGACTCAATTTGCCAGTTCCTTGTAAGCTTTTTATTATGAATCACTCGGTAAACACATAAAAATCGATTTTTAAAACCCCAAAACTCTTATAATCGATTGTTTTATCACCTTCATGTTCATATTTTCTAGTTTGTCATAAAATATTATGTGCTCTATAAATTTGCCAGATTTTTTAAATGGTAATTTTTCAAATTTCCCACAATATAATAAACTTAAATTCGATGATAAAAACGAATATATTTACAACCCAACAGAAACTTCGTATATGAAATGCCTGGGTAGCTCTCAATTTTCAGTTAATTTATTTTTGCATAAACCCTCTAATAAATATATTGCCATAAAAGAGATTCCAATACCTTATATCAGGAAACCTTTAAAAAAAGAAAAACAATATCTCATTGGGCAAAACAGTGTAAGGAAACAGGATGTTTGTTTTGTTTTTGGACGTTCAATTCATTCAAAAATTTATGAAACACTTGAAATAAGAGTTCAAAAATCTAGGAAACATTTGAAATAAGAGTTCAAAAATCTAGGAAACACTTGAAATAATTTTTAGTAATCCTATGAAACGACTGAAATAAATTTTTTTTAAATTTTATTATTGATTTTTTATTTATTATATATATGTTTTATGTTTTAGTTTAGATATGAAGCTTCAAAAGCAAAACAAACGCCGCGTTTCTTTGCGCTGCTTTAAAACTACTATTATTAATCGTTTATCAGGATGAATTAATAACGTGGTCCTCATTAATTCTGTATTTAAGAATAAGGATTTTGTTCGTAACAGAAATTTTTCACAAAAATTGATGAACAAAAAGCTGTTCCTTAGATAACGAGAACAAATTTGATATCATCATAGTGAAAATTTTCAATTAATAAACGGAACCGAGAGCCTCCCGGTGCTCTTATTTCCGAGTATATAAGTTCTATTATGAGCTTGACTTTCTTCTAATATGTTCTATCGGACCTTCAGGGCGAGATCCGTACTGAATTCGAAAACTTGATTTCGGGATATAAATCTCATAAATTAGAATTTTGAGTGACAAAGGAGGGGAAATGAAGAGGAAGCAGCGCAAAGAAACGCGGCGTTTGTTTTGCTTTTGAAGCTTCATATCTAAACTAAAACATAAAACATATATATAATAAATAAAAAATCAATAATAAAATTTAAAAAAAATTTATTTCAGTCGTTTCATAGGATTACTAAAAATTATTTCAAATGTTTCCTAGATTTTTGAACTCTTATTTCAAGTGTTTCATAAATTTTTGAATGAATTGAACGTCCAAAAACAAAACAAACATCCTGTTTCCTTACACTGTTTTGCCCAATGAGATATTTTTTTTTAAAGTATGATTTGAGCCCTTGAGGTTCATAATGAGAAAAGTATCCCAGGAAATCCGATTTGGACAAAAACGGAAAGTGTTTTGGATAGGCTCAAGGATTTTTTATTCTTTTTTTCAAAAATTTCTGAAAAATTCCGAAAATCGGACCGGGATCCCGAAATTGAAATTTTCGTCAAAAATTTGTTAAAAATTGAAAATTCGCATATTCATAGATCTCAGGAGTTTCATGCTCGCGAAAGTGCCGTTCGAAATCGAGTCAGAGCTGGAGCGCCGTAGGTGTCCGGTCTCTGGTTTATATAGTCTCATTTTTAATATTTTTAGGTATTCAACATTTGTACATTGATCACGATTTTCTCGGAGGCAAGGCCTTCATCAAATGCCCCGATGTTGATTCTGCCAAGCGCACAGCCGAATGCTTTGATCAAAAAGTATTCATTGGTAAGTTTGATTATAAAATTTTTGCCACAAACTTGTAATTCTATTTTAGACGAAAAGATGTCCGTAAAATTTGTTCCGGAAGAAGAATACTATCTTTTATATCCGGAAGCAAAACATGCAACAAAATTGTTGGTTGCCAGTTCTAGCTAGCCCAAGATCATCAAAATTGGATTTAACCTCGCCACATTATGCGCATTACAAAAAAGGGTAAATTTTGGCAAAGAGTCGAAAATTGGGTACCCCGTATCTCGGAGGGGTTAGACTTTGGCGCCAAAATTCTTTCATTTTTTCCAATAAGTGCCATATATACTTTAAGATTTTTGGAGTTTCAAAAAATTTTGAGACACTTTTTTTCTAAATGAGCAAATGTTGGAGAATTGAAAGAACCACAAGAGACTAATACAATTTTCTTCCCGTATAAAGTTGCAGCAATAGGTAAATTATCAGTGCCGCTATGCGACGTCCCTAGGCATAGTTGAAAATACTTGCAAATAGCACAACTTTATTTAACATTGTATAAATTCCATATAAAATTTTTTTTGATTTTATGATCACAAGATGCAAGGTGGCAAAGCAGAAGCACATCCAATCGGACCCTCATCACTAGCATCGTCGCAGTCATAACTGGCATCACACTGTTGATTATACTGTATGCAGAAATGTCCATCTAGACATTGAACCAACTAAAAATCTAATCTAATAAAAGAATTAACCCGTTTTTACCGGTAAATCATAAAAGGGTACTAATTTTCCTTAAATATGTTTACTATGTAGTTTTTTATATGAGGAATCGAATGCCTGAGCGCATTTTTAGACCATGAAAATACATCCCTAACCTTGATTCAGAAAAGAGTTTTGTGTGCTGAAATGCCTCAATATACAACCCTCTTCACTGAATCCGGGCCAGGATGCATTTTCTGGAAATGCGCTTATTCTATTCTTAGCATAAAAAAGCTTCTAGAAAACATCTTTTTGACAATTTAACATACTTCAATGATTTACCGATAAAAACAAGTTAAAGAAACAAGCATGAAAATACAACCATTTTGGTATGTACAGGGTGGGCCAAAAATGTGGATTTTTGTGATTTTTTGGGGCCCGAAAATTTATTTTTCTAAGGGTAATTTTATGTTTCTAGGGGTAATTTTATGTGGAGAATCGATTGTGCACATTCCCGAATCCTAAAAAATGTTTTCCTGGGCCTTCAGGAAAAAAATTGGGTTTTTGAAATTGCGAAAAACGACGAATTTCGCTTCAAAAACCCAATTTTTCCCTGAATCAGGGTCAGGGAAGCGTTTTCTGGCTTCGGGAATGTGCGCGATCGATTCCCCGCATAAAATTACCCCTAGAGGGGTCATTTTTAGAATAATACATTTTCGGGTCCCAAAAAATCACAAAAATCCACTTTTTTTGGCCCACCTTTAATACCTAATTTTAAGTCATTTTTCGATTTTTCGGAAGGATATATCTTCTCTCAGCCAATATTTTTGTTGAGATCATCATAACTAGAGTCCGGTGCCGAAAAATTTTTTCAGTTTTTCGGTTTTTTACCTCAGCCGGTTTCGGATTTTTTTAGAAGCTTGACAAAAATGGCCTTTAAATTTGCCGCTCAATTTAATGGCCCCTCCATAAAAAATTCACGAGGAGGCCGTTAAATCGAGTTTTGACTGCATTCTACTTACACTCGCAAAACAAGCTACATTCAAAACAACCAACGAGAGAAATACAACGATCATGATTTTAGCCAAAAGTTGAGCCNTCGAGCTTTGACTGCATTCTACTTACACTCGCAAAACAAGCTACATTCAAAACAACCAACGAGAGAAATACAACGATCATGATTTCTAAAATTTTTCTATACCATAAGGTAAAAACCTGCTTACTAGCCAAAAGTTGAGCCATCACGAATTGTATGAAGAGAAGCCTTGTTAAAATTTGACTTTACGATACTGGATGATAAGCCTAAGATTGACGTTGCTTTTATAATGGCTATTTAATCCTTTTGTTTGTGAGTTAAAATCAAGAATCGATCTAAATCTAAAACCAAAAATCGACTTATGAAACTGGTTTGATATCATGACATCTAGGACTACAGATTCTAACATAGAAAATTGGCAATCGATCCAACGAAAATCGCCAAAATTTTTGATTTAGGCTTAGAGTAACAGCGTCGATGTATTTGATCAGCGTGACTTATTATCATATGTGGGAGAAAATAGGATTATTAGTAGGCAAAGTTCAATATCAGTAGACTTTTAGAGTGGAAATTGTTCGTAGTTTTGAAAGTGAATATAGAAATCACAAGTTTGGTCGAATTTTTAAGAAAAATAGAATTTTTAAAAAAAAGGCGAATTTTTGATGAAAAATCGAATCTTTGCGAAAATCGAATTTTTGAGAAAAAAAATCAAATTTTTGGTGAAAAATCGAATTTTTATTGGCAAATCGAATTTTTTGAAGAAAAATCGAATTTTGCATAACTCGAATATTTGCTGAAAAATCGAATTTTTATAAAAAAAATTGAATGTTTGCGAAAATCGAATTTTTAAAGAAAAATAGAATTTTGCGAAAATCGAATATTGGCTAAAAATCGAATTTTTGTCAAAAAATCGAATTGTTTTTCGAATT
>OZJO01007664.1:0-15247 GCA_900406225.1 Acrobeloides nanus
GCTCGTCCGAACGTTTCCGAACGCGTCAGAACGTTTCTGAACGCGTCCGAACGCCTATTAGTGATGTGTCCGAACGCAATTAGTGAAGTTATTAGTGAACTAAAGTCCGTTCGGGAGCCGTCTGAATGTATTAGTGGCGGCCCTAAGTGCCCACTTTTGGTAAAATTTGACTTAGCCGTTTGCTCCCCACACCCAAAAACCTTGTAACATCATCCTCCAATTTATTTAAAGAACGAACAAACAAAAGCCTTATATAGGCAACTCAAAATTCGCATATAAATAAACACAAGATAAAACACATATATCACAATGCTAGAAATAGTAACGTAGAAAATAGACAATACGGAAGCACTTATTTCGGTTCTTAGGTCTGTATTTAATAGACACCTCCAAGTGTACCATTATTTTCTGAGTTTCCATTTCCACTTTGACCAAATTGATCAGACTCTCTTCCATTATCACCAAGTCTACCATTTCCATTGTTTTGTCCAAATCCAGAATTTTGGGCTTGTCCAAATCCTCCAAAACTAGGATTTTGGCCTTGATTCAACCCTCCAAATCCAGAGTTTTGGCCTTGTCCAACTCCTCCAAATCCAGAGTTTTGGCCTTGTCCAAATCCTCCATTGTTCGCACCTTGACCACCGCTTATATGAGTATGGTTTCTCTGTCCAGTATGTCCATGACCACCATTTTGACCTTGTTTTCCAGAATGGGTCCTATTTCGAGAAGATCCATGGCCATGATGCCGCTTGTTTTTGTTTTCTTCTTCCTCAGCCGAGATATTTTGAATAAAAAAGGCCAACAAGAGTGCAGAGATAAAAAGTGCCATGAAAAATTTCATCTTGAAATATCCACAACAAATCTAACTTTTGCTCCAAACAAATGGTTTGTCTTGTCGGTACAAATTGCCTCTTTTATAATAAAAAAAAACTTCGTCATCATAGATCGAGACTAGCCATGTTTGAAAAAATTTGCATAATCCATGATGATTTAGTAAAATGAATCATGCCGAACAAGATCTGGATCAGTTTGTCAATTGTTTTTGCAAAAACAACCCAATTTTTTCTAACTTGTTGCGAAAAATGAATCATTTTCGGACCGAAAATGCAAATTTTTGATGACCTAGAAGGGCTTTAGTGTTGATTGATCAAATCAACAATTGAGAAAGTTATAAAAATGTGCGAAATTTTGTAATTGTCATCAGATTTTTGTCTGGGAATAATGCAGACTTGCGGTGTTTTTGTTATTTGTGCGCTATTTTGGATTGGCTATGGCCAAAATTCTACTATAAATGTAATTACTACTGAAGGAGGATCGACTACTGAAAGTGGCTCTACTACTCTAATCGGATCCACTTTAGCCATCAACTCATCGACTACAAATAGTTCGGGATTCGACGAAACTACATCAGGACCTTTTGCTATAAATTCTACAGATTATACTGACTATAATTCTTCTGACTATCCGATATATTCAGAAAGCCTATCTAGCTCCGAAGAAAGCTCTTCTAGAGAATTTGGAAACGGAGGCAAAGACGGAAGGCATGGCAAAGGACAAGGAAATGGTAGATTTGGTTTTGGAGGGAACGGCGGGTTTGGCTTTCGTGGATTCCAACCTTTTGGAGGCTCCCAAAATGTTGGATTCGACAGCCCTCCAAATGGTGGATTTGATGGGTCTCAGAATGGAGCTTTCAACTCCCAAAATGGTGGCTCTCAAGATGGGGGATTCGGTGGCTCTCAAAATAGAAGAGGATTTGGGAGCGGTTTTGGAAATGGACAAAATAGAAAAAACGGTCAAGCCGGAATTGGGCAAGGTGGATCTAGTGGTCTTGGAGGTAATGGAGGCAATGGTCTTTCTGGGTTTTTCAGTTGGTTGAACCAAAATCGAGATAAACTTTATGATAAATAGATTTTTTTATGATTTGTACTATACTCATTTGTCAAAATTGTATGAGGTAAAGCTGAAAAAAACTTGTATATGTTGCACCCGATCCTGAGAAATCACCCGACTCAGAGACGGATACCTGATCCTGAGTCACCAAAAATACAGGGGGAACTCAGGATCAGAAATCCGGATTCTGATTCGGATTCTGAATCAGGATTCTGAATTCAGATTCTGAATCCGAATCAGAATCCGGATTCATAATCCGAATCCTGATTCAGAATCCGAACTAGAAGCATTTTCAGAATCCATATTCTCAAGCCGGATTCTGAACCGGATTCTGATTTGGATTCTGAATCAAGATTCAGATTATGAATCCGGATTTTGATTCGGAATCCGGATTCATAATCCGAATCATTTTCAGAATCCGGATTCAGAATGCGAATCAAAATCCGGTTTTTCGATCCTGAGTTCCCCCTGTATTTTTGTTGACTCAGGATCGATCGGATACCAGATTCTGAGTTCACATCGATTCTCAGGATCGGATACTCGATCCTGGGAATTCAGAAGCGGGTACCCGACTCTGAGTCGGGTGATTCTCAAAATCAGGTGCAACATATAACTTGTGATGCTGCAATTCGATTCTTCTGAGTTGATCCAAAAAAATTTGTCACTTTTTTTGTTGCCTGATTTTCAATAAAAAATTTATTATTGAAACGAGAATCGAACAAACTTTTTGGAATTTGCTCGATTTTCGTTTCAATGCTAGGTTTTTATTGTCAATCAGGCAATAAAAAAGTGACACAACTTTTGGGTCAACCCAATAGCATTTTAAATCAAATTTATAGAAAAAAATGCGTCAAAATTAGGGGTTATAAGTTTTAACCCCAACAAAATCATTTTTAGGGGTAATTTTGTGCGAGAAATCGATTGCGCGCATCGAAAAATTCTGAAAAAATTTTTCGGGGATCAAAAAATTGAAAAAAATGCGTCAAAATTAGGGATTGTAAGTTTTAACCCCAACAAAATTATTTTTGGGGGTTTTTGACCTCTGAAAAATTTTTTCAGAATTTTTCGATGCGCGCAATCGATTCCTCGCACAAAATTACCCCTAAAAATGATTTTGTTGGGGTTNTTTCAATTTTTTGACCCCTGAAAAATTTTTTCAGAATTTTTCGATGCGCGCAATCGATTTCTCGCATAAAATTACTCCTAGAAAAGTCATTTTTGCAAAAATTAAAAAAATTTTTTTTCTCAAAAGTGCTGCTGCAAAGTTTACCCCCCTTTAAAGGGAGGGGGTGCTGTTTGAGTCTATCTCTGAAAAAAATTTTTCTCCAAATTGACTGATTTTTGGTACTTGGGGGTTTTCGGACACGAGAAATCGATTGGCGCAAGTCGCAGTTCCGAAAAAATTTTTGTGGCCCCTATCGGGGGGTACCACATGTTAAAAATCAATTTTTTCAACTTTTTTATTTTGGCTCCAAATTGGCTGATTTTTGGTAGTTGGGGGTTTTCGGGTACAGGAAATCGATTGGCGCAAGTCGCAGTTCCAAAAAAAATTGTCATAATCTCCTAAATTTTTTAGTAAAAATTCAATTTATGAGAAAAAATAGGGGGTTATGAAAATTTTGTCGGAATTCAGGACTTGCGCCAATCGATTTCTCGTGCCCGAAAACCCCCAAGTACCAAAAATCAGCCAATTTGTAGAAAAAAATTTTTTTCAGAGATAGGGCCTCAAACGGCACCCACCCCCCTTTAAAGGGGGTGCATTTTGCGACCATTTGGGAGCCATTTTCAGCCCTCCTCTTGGAGAGGTGAAAATATGGCAGCTCTCGAAACTAGCACACCCTAGTTTTTACACACCCAAAAACTCAATTAAAGTCTAAAAGCTCATTGATAACAATACATAATAATTCAATATAATTCTAAAACTAATAAAAAAATTAAGTACCATTACTGATCAACGGTATAATTTTATTCATACATTTATTTCTATATAACAATTAAATATGGCGTTTTTGCTATTTTGTGTTAGTTTTTTTACTTTATTTATTTCAACTTTTGCCAATTGTCGACCAAATGGCACTTTGTATAATGACATATGTTATGTTGCCTATAGTGATCAACGTAGTTTCTACGATGCTGAAGCACATTGTGCTCAAGAAGGTGGCCATCTAGCTGCTATTCCGGACGCATTTACAAACAAGTTTCTTGCTGACTTAGCAAAACCGGTAGTGGGTATTGAAAATTATTGGATCGGTGGATATTACTTTAATAATTTGAATACATATAATGCTTTTTGGGCGTGGGTTGATTATGAAAGTTTCGAATACACCAATTGGGGTCCAGGTAAAAATTATAGTGTTTTGACTCAAAAAAAGTTGGTGAAAAATGTAAATGGTATCCCCAAAAAGAAAAATAATACTTGACAATTGCTCATAAACTTTTTTAGGACAACCTCTTTATAACTTATCTAGTTATTGCACTATTCAAATTCCTCTTAGCGGTAAATGGGGTGTTGTCGAATGCACCGCTGGTAAACCTTATGTATGTGAGTACACCAACGCATCTCAATCATGTCCAATTCCTGGCTGGACTACATTTTCAAACGTTTTTAATGGGTGTATACAAGTGGTTAGTACTCATATAATAGCTAATAAATGTTAAATGGGACTGACCCCCCCCCCAGTACCCCCTTATAATTACGGCACTGGTGTTGCGCTCGGGAATCGACTTTCGGTTTATTTTCCGAGCGGCGTAGCCGCTCGGCTTGGTTGCCTCCACTCTATTTTAAAGTTAATATGAAAGAAGGTTTTTTAATCCTCGCAAATTTTAGCTCTAGATATTTTTAGATACAAAATGCTTATACTTGGCCTAATGCATTGTCATCTTGTGAAGATTATGGTGCTAATCTAATTTCACTTCATAACGACTATCAGCAATCTTTAGTTCAACGTAAGTTACGCCATTAGATTATTACAACAGTGTAAGGGATGGGGTATTAATTGCCCCCATCCATAAACACCGAACAAAAGTTGCAACATTTTTTCGAGGACATCACTATCGTGTTACCTAGTACAAAAATAAAAATGGCGTTCGATTACGATTAATAAAATGATTAATCGATTCAATCGATTACGATTATGATAGTAAAAAATAGTGTTGTGCAGTTGTAAATTTACGTAAAATATGTAAAATATTAAATCTATTTTCAAATCGCCATAACTTTAACAGGATAACGTTTCAGGCCTCAAAAATATAAAATTCTTTAGATTAGTGAAATTTGCCATAATTTATATATTTTCGAAAAATTCATGAAAAATGGAGCATTTTTTGTTTTTACAGTAAATTCTGAATCGTTATAGTTGTCGAGATAATCGCGTTTGAAGTTAGCAATTTTTGAGTTGCGATTTTGAATTGTAAAAAATTTTTAAATTCCCGCCAAAACCTGATTCAGGTGAAGTCCACCGACTACGAAAAGTGTATAGAAACGTAGCGTATGTGTAGCTCTGAAAGATAAAAAAAATTTCAAGTCAAAACAATTTACCTTTGAAAAAATAGAATTTTTTGAAGTTTGGGTTACCTGTAAGACCAAAAAATCCTGGTCTTCAACTTGGTACTGGGNTTCTAGAGCGTTTTCTTGGCTCTAGGCAGTGGCGTAGCCACAGGAGAGGGTGGGCTTCTGGGCAAGTTTTCCCCTCGTTCTTGTAAAAGGTTATGCAAACAAAAATTAAAAATTTGATCAAAAAAAGTTTGTCGGTCCCCGTTCGTACCAAAGCTCGATTCTTTCAGAGCCGGTGCTTTAATCATTTCAATAATCGTAATCGATTCAATTGATTCATCATTTCATTAATCGTAATCGTAATTGATTCAATCGATTAATCGTTTCATTAATCGTAATTGATTGAAACGATTAATCGTTTCATTAATCGTAATCGATTCAATCGATTAATCGTTTCACTAATCGTAATCGTATCCAATCGATTAATCAGTCATTCGATTAATCGAAACATCACTGCTTGTATGTGAGTTATTAACATTTTTAGGGGTCAAAATAGAGGTTCCATAATAAAATTCTTACTTATTCTTGTA
Organism: Acrobeloides nanus; assembly: GCA_900406225.1. Lineage (NCBI taxonomy): Eukaryota > Metazoa > Nematoda > Chromadorea > Rhabditida > Cephalobidae > Acrobeloides > Acrobeloides nanus. Next base: position 5,974 of record OZJO01007664.1, read on the forward strand.
GAGATTGATTTGTGGAGTATTTTGAAAAAAATTTTTATTACAAAAGCTTTTAAAATAGCCGAGATATCCTCAAAATACTGCTGTGAACACTTTCGTGCGCCACCCTGTAGTTAGGATGAATATAACTTTTAGTATAATTTTTAGTTTTTGTAATGAATTCGGGCGTCACGGGTTACCATTTATGGATCGGCTTACACGATCCTCAAAATGATGGAAATTATACATGGATAGACTCGACTAAAGTAGATTATAAATATTTTGATATTTCTACTCTATCTAAAGATCAATGTGGCGTTATTCATAATGATTATCGATGGGGAATCGAAGATTGCTCCATTGAGCGTTATTATTTTTGCTTATATTCTTTTGAATAATTTTTTAAAATTAATTTTTAATAAAAAATTTATGGCCATTACTAAAGTTAGTTGCGCAGTTAGTTGCGCAACTAACTTTCGGAAAGTTAGTTGCGCAACTAACTTTGCGCACAAAAGTTAGTTGCGCAACTAACTGTAGTAATGAGTAAAAGTTAGTTGCGCAACTAACTATAGTAATGGGCAAAAGTTAGTTGCGCAATAAAATAAGTTAAAGACAAAGTTTTTTGCTTAATACCTAATAAATATATTGTTGGACAACAATTTTTTGCGAATGACAGCAATTTTGTTATAGATTTGTATCATACTTTATTTTTTTTAATTTTTATAAAAAATCAAATTTAAATATAATTATTATAATTTAATCATAATATAATTTAATCAAATTTTCCTACAATAGCAATATTAAAGGAAAACAACGGAAGTGTTTGTCGTCCATAGGTCAAAGCAACCGTATAGTTGCTAGTCAAAATTTTTCTATAGAGTTATTATATTTAAAGGTAGATTGCAGGCAATTAGAAATTTGAATTCCGCCAGAGCAGGAATTTGATTAATTTTCGTTTCAATATACAGACTTTTCGTGGAAATTCCATTTTCACACCGATTTTAAATTTTCATAAAATGAATGTTGTAGCAATTTTTGCAACTCTATGAGACGAGTAAAATGGCACCAAAATTATCCAATTTGAACATTGTTTTGGATTATTGAAACGAAAATTCTGATTCATGTTTTCGTTCCAATAATCCAAAACAATGTTCAAATTGGATAATTTTGGTGTCACCTTACTCATCTCATAGAGTTGTAAAAAATTGCTACAATTTTCATTTTATGAAAATTTAAAAAATCGGTGTGAAAATGGAAATTTAGCCAAAAGTCTGTATATTGAAACGAAAATCAATCAAATTCCTGTTCTGGCGAGAATTCAAATTTCTAATTGCCTGCACACTACCTTTAAGATATGTTAAAGTCTGTTTCCAGCCACAATCCTAAAAAAGTTTCCCGATTCCTGTAAAGAGCGATCCCATCCGATCTGGCAAGTTAAGCAAATTGGGACCGCAGGTTCGATCCGCTAGGAGCCAATTCTTTTTGCAGCGTCCAAAAACGGATAAAAATTTTTGCTTAGACGTAATTTTATGCGGAGAATCGATTGCGCGCATTCTCGAAGCGTAAAAACACTTCCCTGACCCTGATTCAGGGACGAGGTGGATATACTAAAGCGAAAATTAACTAAAATTCGAATTTTCACCAGAAAACCAGCATTTTTTCATGCCATTGAAGTCTGTATCTGCATTTTATTTTTCATGTCAAAAATAATGTTTTTTATCGTTTTTGGGTTTTCTAATGCTCCATGTTTCCAGCCACAATCCTAAAAAAGTTCTCCAGCCGTGTGTAGATGCGATCCCGTCCGATCTGGCAAGTTAAGCAACGTTGGTGACGCTAGTTCGATTCACAAGGTCGGGAAACTTTTTTAGGATTGTGTCTGGAAACATGGGGCATTAGAAAATCCAGAAACGAAAAAATTATTTTTCGTATGAAAAATAAAATGGGGGGCCCTACCCGGAAATTTTCAAGAATTTGCCTTGGTCCACCCTTATGTTTTTTGGAAAATTTTCCAAATTTTTTGAGAAAAATATAAGAGGGGACCCTTATGATTGGGGTCCCTCCTTATGTTTGAAAAAAACTTGAGGTAAAGCAAAAACCAGCGCCGCAAGCAAAATTTTTTTTGAGACATGCTTATTTTTAAGCTGAAAATGCTCAGGAAATTACAATTGTTGTAGAAAAAATGGAAAATTTTGGACTTTTTTGGTGAAAAAATAGGAAATTTTAGTCATTTTTAGTGAAAAATCATAATGGGGGACTATTATGATTTTTGAAAAAATTTTTCAAACAATTTGGAGGAAAACATAAAGGGGACCATTAGGAAAAAATTTTCATTGTTTTCGTTATGGGGAGGGCCGCGCCCCCTCTGTATACGTCACTGCGCAGTTGGTAAAGCTTTAGTTTTGCAGTCGGAAAGGAGCAGGTTCGATCTCCGCCCCGCTTAAATATTTTTGCATTTCAATGTTTTTTAGTTGAAAAAAATCGATTTATTTGAAAAAAAAACGAAAAATCGGAAAGAAATTGAAAAGATTCGAAAAAAATCGAGAAAATTTGCAAAAAATTCAAAAAGAATTTTAAAAAATTGAAAAAAATGGAAAAAAACCCGAAAAAATTAGAAAAAAATTAAAGAGGCGCCAAAAGGCAAAAATTTCCTTTAGACCCTCCCCGCGCCAGGAGGTTTACTACCCCCTTCCCTATTCATCTATGTGCCTGCTATGAAGCATTAGATAACAACTAAACTGTTGTGATACTTAATGAGTCCTAGCCTGATGGACCGCCAACACCGGAACAAGAGATTGACAATTCGGGAGTACTCTAGAGGTATATTAGATAAATTGGCCGGGAATGCTGTAGCTTGGTCAACCTGGGCCGCGCCCTAGGTATGCAAATGACCGCCTACGAGTTTCAGCATAACCGAGTTCAAACTTCTCTCTTCTGGGCGCGAAGCGCTCGGTTCCCCGATTCTTTTACTTCAAAATATTTTTAAAATTTTACAAATTAAAATTGATTATTGTTTTTCAATTTTTCTTATTACTAGAAAATCTGATACAAATCTGCTGTTATCCGCAAAAAATTTGTTGTCCAATAATCATCCTGTTGATATTACGCAAATTAATTTTGTTTTAACTTATTTTATTGCGCAACTAACTTTTTGAACAACTAACTCATTACTACAGTTAGTTGCGCAACTAACTTTTATGAGTATCATAGACATTACTATAGTTAGTTGCGCAACTAACTTTGTTGCGCAACTAACTTTTGTGCGCAAAGTTAGTTGCGCAACTAACTGCGCAACTAACTTTAGTAATGGCCAAAATTTATACTCCTTTGCCAAATATTATCATATGACATTCAAAAAAGAATTGCTTATTTATAATTTCTGTTATTATAAAAATATGTTTCTATTTTTTTCATTTTGGGCGAGGGCTTGGAACTCATGGACCACAATTGGCTACGACATGAAACAATAACCGATGTTTCTTACGTAAAATGGGATTATCGTCTATTTGTCGGCACTTTTGGTAATTTCACTTTTTTGTGTTGTAACTTAAAATATTGAAAAAAATTTTTTATTAATAATTAAAAACTCATGTATATGCTACGGGAATATCTGTTTTTCGGGAAAAACTGTTTTTCCTGGGAATTTCTGTTTCAAACAGATACTCTTGGGAAAAACTGTTTTAAACGGGCTTAATATCAAATTACTGTATTTTACAGTGAAGAGATATTCAATTACATATTTTTCTCATATGGGATGTTGAAATTTTTTTTTCGTAGGTGACGTTGAATTCCTGTATTTTTCTCGTATTGGATGTTGGAATACGGTATTTTTCTCATAGATGATGTTGAGATACGGGCACTATCACTTTCCGTCCTTGAATTCAATTTTGAGCAACTTTTCCTTTGATCGTATTTGAAAATTCCTTTCAGAACACCGATAAAAAACATAAAAATTCAGGGACGTAGCTAGAGTCCAATTGGGAAGCAGGAGGGGGTGATCAAAAAAAGGCCAAAAATTACCGCTTTTTGCTAAAATTTTGGCAAAAATAGTCCAAAAAATCTATTTTTTAAATTTTTTCAGACGCCGGGGCAGCTGTCTTCCCTTATCATCCTCTAGTTACGTCCCTATAAAAATTATAATAAAAAAATAATTCAATTGTTAAAAGATTCGGGTGATGAGGTGTTAGCGCTGCCTACTGCCCATGGCCCCCACGGACTGGCGAAGCTAGTGTAGTTGCTCATCCTGAAGCTGCCGGTGGCTATGAAGGTGCCGCTGCCCCAGCTCCTGCCACACCAAGTGGATATCGTCGTCGTTGGTAAAAATGCATCAAATTGATTTTTTGTTGTAAAAAACCCGTAAAACAACTCTTTTGTATTATGTAATAAATTTTTTTTAAATCTTTTATTTATCACATGATGTAGTGGTAGTGTTGGGACTTTTCATTTTTGTTCCGAAAGTTCGATCCTCGCTTACGTCCAATTGTTTTTGCGCATTTTTAACATTTTCATCTTTGTTTGTTTTATAGTTAATACGACTTTGAGTCAACTAAAATCTAAAAATAGGCAAAAACAATAGGACTCGAGCGGGGATCGAACTTTTGTGACAAAAATGAAAAGTTTCAACACTACCGCGACACCATGAGGACACTTTAACTAAATGCAAAAAAATGATTTAAATTTTCTTGTCAATAGTTCTTTGAGTAGCAGTAGGATGATATTTCTCCATTACACGTTTTACAAGCGTTTCCGAGTCGATGGTTTCGAGGTTTTTATAAAACTTCGTCACTAGAAGATCACTATATTTCGGCCTCTCTTTCTCCTTCCTCAGACAAGATTTGACAAAATCCTTGATTTCTTCACTGTATCCATTGAAGCGTTCATCCACGGTTATGTTGGGGTTGAGAGTGATGATCAAATTTTGGAGTAGAATAATATTATTTGGGATGTTTCCCTTTTTATCCCGGTATGGGACAGTTCCGGACACGACTTCGATGAGGGTGATTCCCAGGCTCCAAATGTCTGCGCGGACATCATATTTTGCTTTGGTATAAGTTTGAGTAGAAGTAGTGGAATTAGAGGGTTGTTCGGATTCGGTAGTTGGATGATCAGGGTCGCCCTGGTCCATGTTGGTCTTGGCATCAGGCTGCTCAGCGTTGATCTTGGCATCAGACTGCTCAGTGTTGGTCTTGGCATCAGGCTGTTCAGTGTTGGTCTTGGCATCAGGCTGCTCAGTGTTGGTTTCTCCAGGATCAAATCTTTCAGGTGGCCAATAAGTTAAGCTGCCTAAAAATAGTCAGCTAAAAAATCTGGCAATGATGCAAATTTTTGGCTCTATATGGATTTTAGATTTGTTGAACTCCTCACCTGCAAAAGTACTAGCCATAGAATTTTCTAGAACTCTTGATTCTCCGAAATCGATCAATTTTATTGCTCCATTTTTGCCTAGAAGAATATTATCGGGTTTCACATCTCGGTGCATGATATTTTTGGCCTTGCATGCTGCCAGGGCTTTGAGAACTGCTACGATGACACAATTGAGTAACTCTTCTGAAAATTTTTCGCCATTTTCGATAAACTTTAGTGAAAGGTCCTAAAATTGAAAAAATGCCCATGCATCGTCTATGCCTTGCCCGTACCTTGCCTATGCCTTACCTATGCCCTGCTCATCCCATACGACGATCATGTTCTTTCCCGAACTCTTATGCCATGCATGATGTACTTCCCAGCGCTCCAATACCCTACCCATGCCTTGCCATACCCTACCCATATCTTATCCAGCCCTGCCTAAGTCTTGCCCATACCCTTTCCAACTCTCCTATGCCCTCCCCATGCCCTGCACATATCCATACCTTCAGAGCTGTCAGAAAACTTGCCTTTGGTGCAAGTTTTACTTGCATCGAATTTTTCCGAAATTTTTATTTTTTGGCTAAAACATGTGTAGAACGACTAAAATAGTTGAAATAACATGTTTTTAGCAAAAATTGGGAGTGCAAGTAAAACTTGCCCGAAGTTGTATTTTTGCATCATGGGCAAGTAAAACTTGCCATGCAAGTTTTACTTGCACACGCTAATTTTGTTGTGTTTATCTCGAAAAACGATTTAAAATATTTTTAACATGTTTTTAGCAAAAATTGGGTTTAAAATATTTTTAAATCATTTTTCGAGATAAACACGACGAAATTAGCGTGTGCAAGTAAAACTTGCATGGCAAGTTTTACTTGCCCATGATGCAAAAATGCAACTTCGGGCAAGTTTTACTTGCGCTCCCAATTTTTGCTAAAAACATGTTATTTTAACTATTTTAGTCGTTCTACACATGTTTTAGCCAAAAAATAAAAATTTCGGAAAAATTCGATGCAAGTAAAACTTGCACCAAAGGCAAGTTTTCTGACAGCTCTGCATACCTTACCTATGCCTTCGGCATGCCCTGCCCAGTCCATATTCTTACCTTTAAAGACAAATCCATTAGCTCCATGCAAATCAACGCCTGATGTTCATACAAACAACACCCATAAAATCTGACAATATTCGGCTCATTTCTCAGCTCCCGAAAATTATGGACCTCTCTCACCAGTTGTATCAACTTTTTCAAATTTTCGTCATCCGTGCTATGCCGATTGTGTGGGATATGCACCCACTTGACCGCTAGGACCTTTCCAGATGTCTTATGCGACATTTTCTTGATAATATGCCGAGTAGTTGCGATAGTTTCTATTTCAACAAAATCATCGAATTTGAAGCGATATTCGGGGCCTCCATCAGTGAAGGCTAACTTGTTGACATGTGGGTCTTTGAAGAGCTTCTCATAGTATTCAGAAGTGGGGCTACTTTGGTCTTGGTTGAAGTTGATTTTGAACATGCCCTTGAAGCGTTCCTATATTTGTTGAAAAAGATGTAAAAATATTGAGTTGTTCCCAAAATTCTGAGACTTTAATGTTGCCTGATTTTCAATGAAAACTAAGTATTGAAACGAAAACAAAAATTTCAAATTTTGAACATTTTTGATTTTCGTTTTAATAATCAGTTTTATTGACGATCCGGAGAAAACATAATCATTGGCGATTAGGCAACATGAATGCCGCAGAACTTCTGGAACAACCCAATATATCCTACCTTTATGGAAGACATAAAAAATTAAATTTTTGACTAGCAAATTTTTAGTGATATAGCAGCATTGACTGGGTTGAAAAAAGAATATCGATTTGATAAGGAAATGTGTAGTAGACGACTTCGCAAATAAGTATGACTAAGATGATGTGAAATTTCTGAGCCAGAAAAAATTATTTTCGCAATTTTGGCCTAGTATTTTTAACAATTTTATTGATATTTTTAACATTTAAAAATTTTTTAATTTTTATACTTTTATTCATTTTTATTGCTAGGCATTATTTTTGAATGAGTATAAAAAATTTTTAAAATGTTATAAAATTGTTAAAAATACTAGGCAAAAATTGAAAAAATAATTTTTAACAGCAAAAGAAAAAATACAAAAATATTTGGGATCGAACCTGCACCTGTAAAACAGAAGTAGAGGATGCTAGCCACAAGGCTATCAACTCACTCGGTGATAGGGTGTTATTTCTTACTTAGATGGTAGTTTCTACTCTTCTCATACATTTCTTCTTCCTAGAGCAAATTTCTGGGTTGAACACCGCTCTTTTGAATTCGGCTTGGTTCTTCATTGCTACAATGTAGTCAGGAAGTGCGTTCGTAAGCATTCGCATTGTGTTCACAGAGCTATCGAGTACCTTCTTTTGGGCAAATGGGACTAGGAGCTGCAGGTTGTGCCCAGTTCGAGTGCTGTAACGCCGATTTTGTGGGGCAAAGGCGCCATCGGGAAGTAGCCTTTTTTGTTTCAATAACCAAAAACAATTATCAAATTGGATAAATTTGGCGTCGTTTTGTTCATCTCGTTGAGCTAAAATGATGTTTTTGTTTTTTAAATACACCCAATAGTTAAGCGTATTTAAAAAATGTAAAATTCAGGGTTTTCGTGTCAATACTCCGACTAATTCAAACGAAGTCGAGACGTTTAGGCTGCGTTCAAGCATGTTGAAAAGTTGTCGAAAAGTCAAAACATTTTTCAACATGCTTGAACGCAGCCTTAGCGTCTCGAATTAGTTATAATTCGAGACGTTTAGGGTGCGCGCTATCAGTTGTGCCGCGCGCGCACGACGCTAGCAGCGGCGTTAGCAGTTGTGCCAGCACAACTTGGAGGCTGCACAACGTTAGCAGTTGTGCCGCGTTGTAAAACGGTGGCACAATTCAGGGCACGACTGATAGCACGCACCCTTAGCGTCTCGACCACCTATTCGAGACGGTTAGCGCGCAGCCTTATATTCGTTGGCAACATTCCCACATGGGTACTATTCAGCTTTTACAGTCCCACTCAACAATCGCCCATATTTTGTCGAAATCGACCTATTACGGGTAGTCGACCTATCAACGGACTTTTGCCAATGATATGAAACTATTGATTTTTTTTATGTTTTGTCATTGGCAAAAGTCCGCTTTTTTCGTTTGCAAAATTCCTAGAGTCACCCTGGGTGCGTGAACACCTATGCTTGTCACTACTTAACAGGGAAGGCAAAAATTCTAACCTGGCTGACAAAAGTCCTGACCCAAGGGGCAAAAGTCTTGGCATTTCAAAAACGTGTTCTCTCGACAATTCGGAACGAGAAAATATCTTTTCAGCGTTTTCCACAATGTCAGAACTTTTGTCCTTTGGGTCAGAAACTTTTGCCTCCTCCTGTATTTGTAGTGCTTGTCACGACGTTACAAGTTGTCTCACAACACAATTAGTGGGGCTCTTATAAAAGCAATTTTTGAAATGTTTTGATTTGAATAGCTTTTTGTAGAATTGTAACTTGGACAAATGAATTATTCTCAAAGAGTTTTATTTATGCTTTTGATTGGGCTAGCACGAATTGCAGCTGAATGTCCTGGCGGAATTCCTGTATTTAGTTCTCTGACTCAAGCTATACCATCTTTACGTAATATGCCTGGCATGAACTTCATTCCTGATAATAAAGGCATCAATCTCGTTCCAGAGAACAAGAATCTCAACTCAGCTATTGAACAGGTATTCACATATTTTTCAATCGGGATTCACGTTAAGTGGGCTCGCAATCCTTTGCAGTACCAAAATTTTTTTGTACAGGGTGGCCAAAAAAAACCGCACTTTTGCGATTTTTCGAGCAATTTTTTGCCAAAAAAAATTTTTCTTAAATTTTTTTCAAAATGACCCTGTGGGGGGTTTTTCTATGCGAGGAATCGTTTGCGCGCATTGAAAAATCTTCAA
>OZJO01007671.1:0-10482 GCA_900406225.1 Acrobeloides nanus
GGGGGGGGGGGGGGGAAGTGCAACGGGGACCAATGCCTTCCTCCATTCCAGTCGAAACTCGGAAAAACGTAAGGGTCCTCCATATGTTTTGAAAATTTAAAAAAATGTCATTTTTTATCAAAAATTTCACATTTTTTATACAAAATACCCCAATTTTTCAATTTTTGCAGCCCCTAAACCGAAAGGTCGGAAAAAACGTAATAATAACCTTATCATATTTGGTGGGAAAATACACTGCCGTAAAACGATTCATCGACATAACTGAATGAGTTATCATGTCAAAGCTATACATTAGCTCCGAAACTATCCAACCAAATCTAGCGATTACATCTTTAATTGGGGAATAAACATATAAAGAGTAAAACCATCCTTCATCCGTTAAATAAAAACAAGAAAACATCTAAAGATATGGGGTTATAACATATTTTTTTATGGCTATGCTTCACATCTTAAATAAGACTTTTTGCTTACCGAAACAAACAATATCCCATCCAATATAGCGGTCATCAACAAAATAGTCATAAAACTTTTGGTATATTCAATTTTCTTATTTATCCTCATTTTAATCATGAACGTAATAAAAGAGATGTGGAAAATAAAGAAAGGCCAATCAACAAAAGTCTCGAATACTTTTAAAAATGTGACGCTCGAATCGATTGTTTGCGTAACTTGAGTTGAATTATCCATGTTAGGGAAGAATGCAAATATTCTTCCTGTTATCACTAAATTAATTCTATTTAGTTCCATATGCTACCAATTCGCAATGATTATTACAAAAAATTTTGATACATAAGGTTTCGAGCTTAAACTCAGGCTATGCGCCTACAAAACTTAAAGAAAAATCTCAAGCTTTAAGAAAAAGCTCAAGCTTTTTATAAGAGCTTAAACTTATAACTCAACGATATCTTGCCTTCAAGAAATGCGCAACCACAAACCCTATAAATATCCTATAAAGCTTAAGCATATCAAACATTTATAAAAACGATCATAAAGCAAACTAATTTATTATTACTTTCTAATCAAAATTAATGTTCGAGAGCCAATTTTTGATGTCAGTAAATAAAAATGGAAATTCCGTCTGGCCTACAAGAAAATTGTGCAAATCTGTAGCCTTGACCATAAATACTAATGCCTATTACAAAGTTGGAATTCACCTGTTTGGTCACGAGGAAGTAAAGTGTGAAAATTATTTGGACTTGTATGTTTAGTTCCGAGACCGACACGCCTTCCGCGCTCAAATAGCGCCTCTGGCGCTATTTGAACCGGTTCTCCCATCTCATCTTCCTTTTTTCCTTCTCCTCTCTCCCTCCTCCTTCCTCCCTTCCCCTTCTCCTTTCTCACTTCTTCTTTCTCATTCTCCATTGTACCTTTCTCCCGCCTCTTTTTTCCTTTCTCCCTTATTCTTTCCCCCTTCTCCTTTATCCTCTCTTCCTTCTCTTTTTCCTTTCTCCCTTCTCCTTCCCACTTCTCTTTTTTCCCTTTTTCTTCCCCTTTTAACTTTCCCCATCTCCTTTCTTCTTTCCCTTTCCTCTTCTTTCTCCCTTTTTCCTTTCCCCTTCTACATTTCTCCCTTCTACCTTTCTTCCTTCTCCTTTCCCGATTGTCTGCAGCGCTCGGCCTTCGGCCGCACATCCCGAGTGATTGCCTGCGGCGCACGGCTTCTTATATAAAATGTGTAATGTTTGTGCGTTCGGACAAACTTTTGCAGATTAAAATCCTTAATGCTAAAACTAAAGTTATAGGGAACAATGAGAGAAGACGATCGACACTATGTTTATGGGGTACCCTGTCAAAAAATTCCCACAACCAAATAGTGATGACAATGTAAAGTTGTTGACTTTTTTTAAAAAATGTAATCATTTTTACACGTTTACAGCTTTGCTCGGAAGCGCTGCTCGGCATCGCTGCTCGGCCGTGCCGCTCGGTAGCGCCGCTAGAAAGCACCATAGGCACTCCCGATCGCCGAAGTCGTTCTTTCTCCAGTATATAAATCAAAAATGAGAATCTTTAACCCAAGCAAAATCTTATAGTGTTCCAATTTATTTGCATATTTTTGAAATTTGCTTAATGCTATTTTTTCTAATTTTACAGAACGGTATATTAATTTTTAAGTATTTGCTTTGCAGTTTAGCTAAAATAATATCTGAAATGTTCTTGGTGTTTAGTCAAGGCAATTATGGGCTTTCTAGAAATATTAGCAGCTGTTTCGATAAAAAAAAATAATGGAAAGTCTACAAGAAACTCAATCTCTTTATTCTTAAGCAAAACTCGATTATTTTATAAAAATAAAAAGTAGAAAGAAAAAAATATAAAAAGGACCGTATCCAACCCTTACAAAATAAGGGCCAAAACATGGAAGAGTTCAAAAGATCACAGAAAAGTCAACGTGATTTATAAAAAAACGCTTCCCTGACCGTGATAATTTAATTTCCCTGTATTATACTCACATCATCCCTTATTCAGGGTCAGTGTAGTGTTTTCAAGGTCGGTGTAATCTATTTTTCTAAAAGCACCAATGTGTCATTTTTGTAAAGGTTTTGCATTACCATCGAAAGCTCAACACGGCGTTTTTCTTTTTTAATAAAAATGGTAGTATCACTTTTCGTACAACTGTTTTCGTACGGTACTTTTCGTACAATTATTTTTCGTACGGACTTTTCGTACAGGTACTTTTCGTACAGATACAAGGGGGAGGGGGCAAAAGTCCTCGCGTAAGGGGCGGTATATCCTCGCATAAATTGCTCCTTAGACGAGGACATTTCGTCCCCTTGGCGAGTAATTTTGCCCCCCCCCTTTGTATTTGTGAGAAAAGTGCCTGTACGAAAATTTCGTACAAAAAATAATTGTACGAAAAGTACCTGTATGAAAAGTTCGTACGACAAATAATTGTACGAAAAGTACCGTATGAAAAGTACTTGTACGAAAAGTTCGTACGAAAAATAATTGTACGAAAAGTACCGTACGAAAACAATTGTACGAAAAGTGATACTGCCATAAAAATGGAGAAAATTCGAAATTTTAAAAACGGGTCATGCCATTCGACTCACAATGGGAGGGAGGTTGGTAACTGTCCGATCGCTTTTCAAAAATTGCCTATATCATATTGTAGAGGACCCCGAACTTCATGTAAAAAGTAAGGAATTATGTGCCAATTTTAATTTGACAGTTCTAGAGTTCTTCAAAGTTTGTCTTTATAGCGCTTTTATTTATTCAATAAATGTTGCCTGAATAAATAAAATCTGTGTACTGAAACGAAAATATCTGTCATTAGAAAATTCAAAATTTATTGATCCGTTTGGGACGAGCGATACCTCATTGAATTCCTGAGAACATAAGGAGAAAAATTTTAGAACTTCACTTTTTATGAAAACCTTTGTGTGTTGAAGAAACACTTGGGAAACGTCCGCTTGGAAAATATCCACTTGGGAAATGTACCATTGCCTCTAATGACATGACTCATTTTTACATTTCATTTTCCTTCAATTTTAGCGCAAAAGCCCGCCGTGTCGAAAATTTTCGAACAAATGAATAACTTTGTTTTCGTTTAAAAATCTCAAATTTTCTTCCTGTTTATGTTTATTCTTAATTGAACCAAAAATTTACCTAAATTATGCAAACTTTAAAAAATATTTTTACCTCATTTTTGAATATTAATAATTTTTTGTATTTTTAGTTTAAAAATAAAATTTATTTATTTCTCCTGTGCACTATCCCTGATTTGTTTTGTATAAAAAAGCATACTTGTTTTCCAGAAAATCATGCAAATAAGTTGTTATTTATGAAAATTCAATCCATCGAAATGACAATAAATCACTGCGTCAATATTATGAATAAATATTGGAATTTGTAAAATGTAAATAAATATGCGAAAAATTACTATAAAAGGTCATGAAACCGCATGATATCAAGCTATTGTACACTTCCTCTTTTCGTATTTTATTTTTTTTTAAATCAGCGATGAGAAAAGTAAGTTCATTAGGTGTGAAAATTAGCACAATTTAACTTTTTTAGCCTATATTTTTTATGCTTGGCTTCTTTCTCTATGTCACTTTAGTCAAATGCGAAATACCGAGTAATGATATTTATATAAGTAAGTTCTACAGTCCTTCACTTAGAGAAATTTTTGTAGAATGCCAAGAAAATGAAGAATTCACTCGATGTCCTGGGTGCGAATTTAAATGTGGGGAGGAAAGTCAAGTAGACCTCTAAATAAATTTTTTTCGAAAAAAATCACAATTTTAGCCATGTCCACCACTTCCTTGTGACCTAAACCCCCTACATATTCGTGGCAGATGTCAATGTAAAAGCGGTTATTTGCGTCATGACAATGGTACTTGTGTCTCGAGCGACCAATGCCCAAGCAATTCCATTTCACCAGCCCACCCTCCATGTGGACCAAATGAGCAGCTTTATCCAAGACAAATTTGTGAAGGGACATGTGCCAATCCAAATCCTGTAAGAGGGAGTTTAAAGACTAAAAGTTCTATTTATTTGTTCGTTCAGATTGCTTGTCCTTTTGTTGAAGACAGACACAGGCGATGCCAATGCAAATTTGGCTATGTTCGTTTTGAAAACAGCACTTGTGTTTTGGAAGAAGAATGCCCACAAAATCAATCACAAATTTCAAATAATGTTATACAAAATTTAAGTAAGTCTAATAACAATATGAGGGGATTCAATATTTCACTATAAGTATCGTTTTTCTGCAATTTACTACAATTCTACAATGCTATTCTGCAGAAGACGTTTCTTCTTTTTTTGACAGGGTGTGCCGAAAAGGGCACTTTTGTGATTATTGGGTGATTTTTAATAACCCTATAAGGGGTTTTATGCGTGAAATCGACTGAGCGAATTTCCTTATCTTGAAAACACTTCCTTGACTCTGATACAGGGAAGAGATGTGTGTATTGAAGCGAAAATAGGCTAATATGAGTCAGTGAAGCGTTTTCAAAGTCGGGCATTGCGCTCAATCGATTTCGAAAAAAATGAAAACCCCTTATAGGATAGGTTATTTTGGTAAAAATTTAAAAAAACGTAAAAATTTGAAAAAATCGCAAAAGTATTTTGGGCACCCATTGATTTGCACAGAATTAAAAGATTGCAGCAAAAACGAAATTGAAATAAAATTTATGACCGAAAACCTTTTGGATTAAAATCTGACCATTCCAATTTCAGCATGTGATAACGTCGAGTGTGCCGAAGGATATGATTGTGTGATGAGAAGACGTTTCTGTCCGAGCCTACATTTTCCTTGTGATCGAACTCCTAGGCCAGTATGCATTGCTAGAAATAGCAGTTTTCCTCAAGCCCCACCATTAAGTACGTTTTCACAGCTGTTGCTTTCACTTGGATAATCTATTTTTAAAGATTGTGGTAACGTTCATTGTGACACTGGATATCATTGTCAAATGAGTCCTCGAATTTGCCCAATGAATACAATTAGTAGATGTGTTGGAGAACCACGATGCGTAAAAGATGAAGGAAATGCCATAAACAAAAGTAATTTAAGTTGTTTCATTTTGAAGTTTTATAAAAGTTTTTTAGCATGTGCCAATTTCCAATGTGCCGACGACGAGACTTGTGTAATGCGAAAACAATGCCCAAGTCTTCGAGTTTCATGTGATGTTGAACCTCGGCCAAAATGTGTTAAAAGGACTAATACTAGTCCTTTTAATACAACTTTCCTTTTAAGTATCATTTTTATATTAATGTTTTAGATAAGACCTCGTGGGAGCTAAAGTCTAGGCCTGCAGGGAAGCAGTAGAGTATCCAGGAAAATTCGGGAGGAATGAGCATAAAAATCATAAGGGCTCTAGGAACTTCCACAACGGAATTTCGACAACGAACTTTCAACATGTTCAAAACGTCATGTGTGGAACTTTCAACTTTCATAACAAAACAAGCGGAACTTCCACAACGATTTTCACGGAAAAATCGACCGTTGTGGAAGTTCCGCTTTTTTAGTTGTGGAAATTCCGGTATGTAAGTTCCGTTGTGGAAGTTCCTAGAGCCATCATAAGGGTACTTATGATTTTTATACTCACTCAATTTGGATTTTTCGACATTTTCAAAATTAAATAAAATATAAGGGGATACTTTTATAATTTTTTCAGCCTCCTACAAATTTCGAATAAGCGGTCCCTTCGCCTCACCTGGATACGTTACTGCAGGNTAAATAAAATATAAGGGGATACTTTTATAATTTTTTCAGCCTCCTACAAATTTCGAATAAGCGGTCCCTTCGCCTCATCTGGATACGTTACTGCAGGATAGGGCTTTTCGTTTGCTTATTCTATGAGAACTCCTTATGTATACTTTTAGCATGCGACGGGTTTCAATGTAAATCAAATGAAACATGCATTATGAAACCTTCTATATGCCCAAGTTTGAGAATTTCGTGTGATACTACACCCAAGCCAAGTTGCGTTCCGATCCAGCAAGCTCCAAGTAACCCAAGCTTAAAAATTACATAATTTGTTTTTTAGCTTGCGATAATTTTTCTTGCAATGAAAACGAAAAGTGCACCATGAAAAAGCCCATGTGTCCAAGTCTTCGGACTCCATGCATTACAGCACCTATGCCACAATGTGTTCCAATCTAACAAACTCCCCCTTGAAATTATTTTAAGATGCACTAATTGCAAAAAAAACTTTTTATAAAAATGTATATTTTGTATAATTTTATATACCCATAACTAATGGCGTAGCTAGGATTCAGGTTTTGGGGGAGAGGGTACCAAGGTCAAAAACCTCATTTTTCTTAAGCAATTATTCAAAATTTTTCATTTTTTCGTAAAAATTTTCATTTTTTCTTGTCAGATTTCAGGTTTGGAAGGCACGTGCCCCGATGCCCCCTAGCTACGACCTTGCCTATAACATAATTTTTATTTAATAAATATTCTAATTAAAATTATAAAATATTCCAAACATAACTCCTAGAAGACATATCCATATGTTTGAACTTATATGGATAGCTAATTGGGATGCTGGACTTGTTGTCTCTAAATTCCATATCAATGTGGTTATGGAATTTTTTTCAAGTTGCAAATTTAGCCATTGACTATTTCCTATTGTTTGTAGTGCAACAGTATAATTGTTATTAGCATCAGCATTATATAAGACAGTTACTATTTGTTTAGAAGGTGTAAGAAAAGAAGTGCCTTGAACAGGGCTATTGACAGTTTGGTTTAGGTTTATGTTGATACGAGTAGAGTTTGGAACGAGGAACTTGCTGAAATTTAAATTTTACTATTGTTAGGACGTGGAAACAACCAGAGTTAGAAAAAAACAACCGATGCGATGTATAGTGATCGAAAGAAATGAAGAGTTAGCTGTGGGGGTCGGTGGCCTAGTGGTCCTAGGCGCTGACTGAATGAATAAACAACCAATTTTAAGGTATATATGTTCAATTACCCCAGTCACATTTTTCCAACTCTAATTCGATATACGCTTTTAAGGTCGGAGACAAAAAAGTTCGCAAAGATTTTTCGATACCCTTATTTCCAGGGTCTGGTTATGCCACTTATAAGGAATATTATAAAGAAGTACCACTATAGATACTCTTTGTTTTACTAAAACATACCTAAAATGTCCTATCACATAATACGAAGGCTGTTTATAAAATTCCGATCCATCCTTGCTCACAATAATCGGAGCGTCTATCGTTTCGTTTTTATCGTAATAAGTATCATTCCATCTTGGCTCTCCCGTTTCATTCAAAGCCATATTCCAATCCACAAATCCTGTGGACCAATGATTTAAGTCCTAAATTAAAAATATACCCATTTTGATTGCCTATAGCCTACGTCGATGATATCCCTAGCATAATAATCAGCATGGTACCAATTTCCAATCTCAACTTTAGAGAGATTTAAGTTAGGCTTGTAATAGGTGCAAGCTTCAGTGTTTAAAATCCATTTATCGGGATGGTTATCATGGATGTTTTGTAATACTTGGCTACCATATGCTGGGCCAAACCAGCCAAAGTCATCATACCAATGCATAGCAATTCCATTGGTATATTTGGCGGCATCTGGATCAGCTAATACCTGCAGTATTTTATTTCAGTGTTTGATTTGTTGAAAAAATTACCGTGTCAATATAATCTCTAGCATTCCCACGATTAAAATCCCAAATCATTATTTGCAAATCTTTAGTCAGTGAGTTATTCCTAATTGCAGGTCCAAAGAAATTTTTTAGAAAATCCCTAAAATTTTTAATTTTGCAACTTAAAGGGGAGTCCAACTTATGACCGGGTGAAAATTTAAAAAAAATTTTAACAAGTGACCCTCTAGGAGTAATTTTATGCAGGGAATTGATTGCGCACACTCCCGAACCTTGAAAAAGCTTCCTTGACCCTGATTCAGGGAAGGAATCAGTATATTGAAGCGAAAATCAATCTTGTTACGTAAAGAATATAAACGTTGTTAGAGTTGATTGTTGAAAGTGCGATTTTTTTGGTTTTTCCCTGAATCAGGGTCAAGGAAGTGTTTTCACGGTTCGGGAATGCGCGCAATCGATTCCCCGGATAAAATTACCCCTAGAGGTCACTTGTTTAAAAAATTTTCTACCAGGTCGTAAGTTGGACCCTCCCCCCTTAACTTCAATTAACTGCTCACCTTTGCTCAGTAGCATTCATAATCATTGATGGATAACCCTGTTTTTCACCTGGTTCATTTTGAATTGTAACTCCCCAAAAATTGATAGAATTGTTGTTATACGCTTCAAAAAACCTAAAAACTGTTGTAAAGTAAAACTTTTTTGAAAGATTTTTACACTTTCCTTTGAAACCTCATAACTGACAACTCACCAATGGGAAAAAATGGACGATATTCGAGGCCTCCTAGTCGGGTCTAGTTCTTTTTTATTGAATCTACAGTCGACTCTCGCTAAGCTGCGACCCTCGGTAAATCGCCACCCTTTTTCCGGTCCCGAAAACACTTTTTGGTGTAAAAGCCTCTCTCTAAACCGCCACCTTGGAGCTGGTGCCCAGGGGTTAGCGAGAGTCGACTCTATGTTTTTAGCTTACTTAACAAAATAATTAGCCCAAGTCTTATGGTTTTGATCATTCGGATCACTAGCATTTCCATTTAATGACCCACCATTTGTCATTTTACCATTATCCTTCATCCAACCTGGCGCAGACCACGGACTAGCATACAGTTTTAAATTGTTTTTAGTTAAATTCAACGCTTGTTGTATAATAGGGATTTTGTAGGCACGGTCTTCAGGAAGCAAAGAAAAATTTGTTAGATTAAAGTCATTTGGAGTATCATCATAAGTTTTATCAGCTAAAGCAAAATCTGAACTAGCTATAGGCACTCGACCCATGTTATAACCAATTCCTAAATTTGAGTAGATTAGATTGTTTAGCTAATGTACCTTCATCTCCATAATATGATTTTACTAAATAATCTTGAGTAGCTTTGTTTTGAAGATTTTTAATGTTGAATCCGGTAGCTTCAGTAAAAGCTCCACCAAAACCTAGTATGGTTTGATAGGTTTGCGATGGGTCTATTGTTATTTTGATGACATTTTGGTCTAAAAAATGTTGATTATAAAAATAGCGTAAGAAATTGGTACAAGGTCTATGAACTCCTCTTCTTCCCCCATCTACCTCTAAAATCCAAATTTAGCTACGCGAGGAAGTGGTGAAGGCAGCAAAACCCGATAAATTACAGATTCTTATTCACATACCATTACTGGAAACCGAGCTAAAGCTCAAGTTGTTCAAATCAAAACGTTTTCCACTCTGTGATGAAACATAAACTGCCGCTTGGCCCCCATTTAATGTGGGTAGCAAAGGGAACTCATCACAATAAGTAGCATTACAAACACAAGCGTTATTTTGTCCACCAAAATTTCTAGATGCGCAATTATTTACAGCATAATTTTTTATAAATATTACAAATAAAATACTTATTTGAAGTGCTTTCATATTGAAGACAAATAATCAAATAAAACATATTGTATATATTCCTGCCTTTTATTAGCACAAGGTGAAACAATTTAATAACAAATTGAATCCATTTTTTTATGTTTTCTAGATCCACATTTCTTATCAAAATGACTGAAATTTTTTAAAGATAGTATTATTATGCTTGAGTATAATTCATTAGTATTCTTTCCATACATAAAAACTACATACAAAACATTTGATGTTAATGGCAACACCAAAATGGTGTTCCTCCTAACACCAAAATCGAGCTAAATGATACCAACAAAATTTGGTATTAATTTGAGTAATTAACACTATTTTGGTGCTAATTTTGGCTCATATAAACACCAAATTGGTGCCAAATATAGATTAAGGGCCTCCACTAATTCGTCTCGACTTCGAGATGCGGCGAGACGCGTCGAGACGGAATATCTTTTTATAGTTGAGGAATTTTGACATGGTGTCGTTTGCAAAAATGTCGAGCTAGATGAGAGCTACATTTTATGAAGTGGCACCATGTCAAAATTCTTCAACCATAAGATATTC